>JZLH01S0602378.1:101087-120117 GCA_001188425.1 Eucidaris tribuloides | reverse complement strand
TTCAGAACAAAAGTGTAACCGCATCAATATAGTACTCATATGTTTGAAGGAATGTATACCGAGTGTGGTGATGTAAATCAATATGTTTGAATGGGGGTATACTAATTGTGGAGATCTATAAAACTGAATGTATATAATGTTTGAAGGGGTGTATTCTAACTGTGGATATCTACAGGTGAAATATATTTTCAGTTCCCTAATGTTGAACAAGTGCGTATAAACTGTCTGAACAGTACAGTGAAACTATATCTGTAAGTTTGAAAGGGTGTCTTGTATTATATAGTACTATTATCTTTGAAGGGATATATAGATGTGGAGACCTATAGTGAAACTACATCAACAGTACTCATGTTGGAAGGAGCGTATACTAGCTCTGGATCAAGATCATGTCTCACAAGGACTGTCTTTTCCTCATCAACAATGTAACTACCGTGTTAAATGCATAATGATCTTCGCATCTGTTTTACATATTAGCTAAACTTTGTGCGATTACTCATATAATTTTTTCCCTCAAAATAATGTAAAATCTATAAACACAAACATCATCAATCTCTCCTTTGCTTTCATCTGGATCACCTATCTCTGCATTGCTCTCATCTGGGTCACATATCCCTACATTGCTTACATCTGGGTCACCAATCTCTGCATTGCTCTCATCTGGGTCACATACCCCTGTCACATATTACACTGCTTACATCTGGGTCACCAATCTCTGCATTGCTTTCATCTGGATCATCAGTATCTGCGTTGCTTTCATGTGGATCATCAATCTGTACATCGCTTTCAACTTTGGCTGTAGGGATGATAGGCGGTGGGAATATGTAGTCTTTTGCGACCCCATAGTCATATAGGATCTCCTTGTCCTCTTTAATGTCTGTAATTGCATATAGCACAAGCTGAGGTTGTCCAAGTCTATCTTCACAAACACGGATTTTCCCGTTGTTTTCCTTCTTGGTACCATGATTCACAAGCCTTCCCAGTCTTGGTCCATTTCATAGGCTCACTTGAAGCATCACAACTGCCAAAGAAAAAAGAAAGAAAGAAATGGAACATGGTTAATTAAAAAAACAGTCTATGAATGTAAGCAAAAATCTACTTCATGATCAATATCACACATAATGCACAATAATGAAATACATATATATTTATATATATATATATCATCCTAAACAGTCTAACAACAGAAGACAAAGCCAGTAGCTTGTTTCTCGAAACCATCATAAAGACAAGTTCACTGTCAGAGTGTCACAAGGACTTTTTTTTAATTACACAATTTTTTGCTGATAGTTAACACAAAGTTATGGCTTATCATGTCTTTGTGAAACGGTTTGTCAGGTCCATGACATCTCAGTAGCTCGCAAGAAAGAAAGAAGAAAAAAAATGGAGTGGAAATCATGGAAAGAGTCCTAAGTACTTAATGGGCTGTTGAAAGTGATTCAAAGGGTGATTAATTATTAATATTGAATTTGATTTATTTTCATCACCGTAACGTAAAAAAAAAATATTTTATCTAAATTAAATCGAATAAAAACACAAACAAAAGACAAATAATAGTAACAAAAGTAATCCGAATTATGAGACAATGACATCAAGAAAAAGATAATTGACTAGAATATAATGAACAAATGATAAAACATAATGTAAGTCAAAGATCAAACAAAATGTATACATAAAAACACAAATACACAAAATATCGACAAAACATTACTGACACAGGCTAACAAAATTATGGAGCTTCAAATGAAAAAAAAAATGTCAAACTTTGCTATCTCAGCTATATAGTAGTGTCTGAATAAAAAAAATAAACACCCTGGAATACAAAAATCTGGACATTTATGCTACCACAGGCAAGATATGAATGAATAAACAATTTGTACTCGACTCGAGTACAAAATAGCCTAGATCTACACACAGTAAGTCTATGGAAGGAACTGGGCCGGTGAATCCAGTCAACTTACGAGTTTCACCCTTTTAATTAAAGCACTAAATAATCATTTTGAAATACAATTTTTTTCAGGGCTTATTTTTCAACCTTATGAAAGACACGTTGAGCATGGACGATTAAATAGCTCACATTTTTCAAACTGTGCATATTGTTAGCCTGTGGCTTTGATAAACAAAATATAATTAAATAAGATGAATGAAATAAAATGTAAAACAAAGAAGCAAAGTAATCGTCAACCACGCAAAGTCAACATTTATGCCTCCGCCATTCCCAGATTGGAAATCTTGATTTTCATGTGTAAAATGTTATTTTTAACCTTGAATGTTGACATTGAGAACACAAAATCTAATGAGACCATTGCCCCTCCCATGTATATATATGAGTCAAGTTTTAAAGGCCTAATTAGTTTTGGGGAGGGTTTTTTTTATTTGAAAGCTTTATGCCCAAACGTCATATCACACCAAACACAGATTCTGAATGTATTTTGTTTTTCTTAATTACAGATTCTGAATGTCTTTTGTTTTCTTAATTAATTAATGAGAAATCTCGGGGGGGGGGCGAGGGGACCCCGAGATTTTGGACTATATTTTACATTATAGCATACAAAGGGTTAATAAGGCGTTTAGGTTATCCGAACTATACCTCATCAGAAAGAACAGAGTCTGCTCTTTTTGATGAGGTATAACTCAGATAACCTTAACACCCTTTTACCCCTTTGGATGCTATAACGTAAAATATAGTCGAAAATATCGAGGTCCCCTCCCCCGAGATTTTTCATTAATTAATTTAAAAAAACAAACTAAAGACATTCAGAATCTGTTATTGGTGTGATATGACCTTCGGGCATAAAATTTTCATTTAAACCAAAAATCGCCAAAACTGACCATGTGCTTTAATCTCTGATTTTTAACGAATTTTCGAAGTTGATGCTTTTAAAATCATGAGGGTTGAATTAGCTGTGTGCAACCTATACCATCACCATGGCGGAACAGAGACTTCGATCGGGGGGAGGGGGCAGGGGCGATCGCCCCACCAATGAAAATATTGTTGATATAAGTTTATCTGTAAAATAGTTGTGTAGTTATCGCGAGAACGAACCATTTTCTTTGTACACAATGGCCTCAATGACCTTTGCCCTTGAGATCTAGAAATCTTATCAAAACAATGCCCGTCCCATATTTGCTTCTACTAGGCAAGTTTGAAGTTTATTTGTCAACGGCTAGCTGTCTCTAAAGGAGATACCAACTGTGGAGAGTTGTAGTTGAACTGCTAACATTGCCCTGTCTAAACAAGGAGATAACAACTGTGTAGAATTGCAATAAAACTGTTACTATTCATGAGATACCAACTGTATGTGCAGAATTGCAGGAAACCCGCTAATATTCCCAAGTCTTAACAAGGAGATACCAACTGTATATAATGAATAGCAGTAACAGTGCTAACATTTCCATGTCTAAACAATTAGATACCAACGGTGAAGACTTGCAGTAAAACTTTCAATATTCCCAATTACACACACAATTTAAGATCTGCAAGTAAATTGTTAATATTCCTATGTCTAAGCAAGTAGATACTAACTGTGGAGATCTGCAGTAACATTGTTAATATTCCCATGTCTAAACATGTTTAAACATAAACAACGAGATACCAACTGCGGAGATTTGCTGTAGCGCTGTTAACATACCCATGTCCAAACAAAGACATACCAAATGTGGAGATTTGCAGTAAAACTATTAATATTCCCATGTTTAAACAAGGAGAGACCATCTGTGGAGATTTGCAGTAAAACTGTCAATATTCCCATGTCTACACAGTTTCATACCTAATATGGAGATCTGCAGTTAAATCGTAAATGTTCCCATGTCTAAACAAGTAGATACCAACTGTGGAGATCTGCAGTAAAACTGTTAATATTCCCATGTCTACAAGGAGATACGAAATGTGGAGAATTTGAGTCAAACTGATAAAATTCCCATGTTTGAACAAAGAGATACCAACTGGGGAGAATAGATGTAACACTGTTAACCTTACAATGTCCAAAGAAAGGTATACCAACTGTGGAGATTTGCAGTAAATCTATTCATATTCCCATGTTTAAACAATTAAGGAGATACCAAAAGGTGGAGATTTGCATTTAAATTGTTAATATTCCCATGTCTAAACAAGTAGATACCAACTGTGGAGATCTGCAGTAAAATTGTTTATATTCCCATGTCTACAAGGAGATACCAAATGTGGAGATTTGCAGTAAAACTCTTAATATTCCCACGTCTACAGAAGTACATACCAACTGTGGAGATTTGAAGTCTGATACCTCAGACCAATTTCAGTTATCGAGACAAAGAAGTACTTTTGCTAAAATGACCTCTGTGACCTTTGAATCTTGAGCCTGTGACCCGAACTCTAATGAGATCATTTTCACTACAATATGCAGACGTGCACCAAGTTTGAAGTTTGTTCCCATGTCAAAGCAAGTAGATACCAACTGTGGAGATCAGCAGTAAAACTATTGATATTCCCATGTCTACAAGGAGATACCAGATGTAGAGAATTTGAGTCAAACTGCTAACATTTCCATGTTCAAAAAAGAAGATACCAACTGTGAAAAACTGCAATAAAACTTTTAATATTCCCAAGGCTAAACAAGGACATATGAACTGTGGAGATTTTCAGTAAAACTGTTAATATTTCCATGTCTACACAAATACATACCAACTGTGGAGATTTGCAATTAGATTGTAAATGTTCCCATGTCAAAGCAAGTAGATACCAACTGTGGAGATCAGCAGTAAAACTGTTAATATTCCCAAGGCTAGTCACTATTAGGTGGATACATGAACTAAGTTTGAATTTGATCAATAAAATTATTCTATAAAGTTTACCGTGAGAACAATTATGAATACAATGAACCTTTGTGACCATTGACCTTTGGTCACAGCAGGCAAAAATCCGATCAGATCATTGTCACTACCATATACATACATGAGCAGAGTTTGAAATTCATCTGTAAAACAATGCTTCATTTATTGCAAGGGTGTAATTTTCATGTATACGATGGCCTCTTTGACATTCTGACCCACAAATCTACTCAGATCACCTTTCTCCCATATACTTACATAGGCCAAGTCTAAAGTTGATATCTCAAACCAAATTTTAGTTATTGCGAGAAATGACCTCCGTGACCTTTGAACTTTGTCCCGTGACACCACAATCTAATTAGATCACTGACACTTCAATACGCACCAAGTTTGAGGTTGATACCTCAAACAGTTCTTCAGTCATCGCAAGAACAACTTAATTTCAGATACATCATGACCTCTGTGACCCATGACCTTTGACCTCCATACCCCACAAACTAACCAGATCATCGTCCCTTCTATCTGCATACATGATTTAAGTCTAAATTTTATACCTCAAAGAGTTCTTCAGTTATGGCGAGAATGAGGTATTTTCAGGTGTATAATGACCTCTGTGACCTTAAACCTTTGACCTCGATATCCCAAAGTAATCACTAATTCACCATTACCAGTTTTAAATATATTTTACAGTTAACTTCCCAAATTCTGAAAAAAAACTTTCAAACTATCACTCTTATATGCAGTCGTTAACCATCACTAATTCTAATTTATCTATTTAGTCTATTCCTCATTCATTGCAAACAAAAGACATTCATAAATGCTGAGACCTTTGACCTTGTGACCCCAAAATCTACACAGATCATCTTCCCTCCAATGCTCAAATATACACAAATAGCTAGCCAGGTCTGAAGTTTTCATTAATTAATTTTAAAAAAAAACCGAAAGAAATAAAGAATCTGTTCTTGGTGTGATATGGCCTTTGGGCATAAAGCTTTCAAATAAAAAAAAATACCGAAAACTAAACCTAGGCTTTAAGTTGATCTGTAAAAACTGTGTAGTTATCGCGAGAACGAACTATTTTTTGTACACAATGACCTCAATGACATTTGCCCTTGAGACCTAGAAATCTTATCAAAACAATGCCCGTTCCATATTTGCTTATACGAGGCAAGTTTGAAGTTTATTTGTCGACGGCTAGGTGTCTCTAAAGGAGATACCAATATTTGCTTATACGAGGCAAGTTTGAAGTTTATTTGTCGACGGCTAGGTGTCTCTAAAGGAGATACCAACTGTGGAGTGTTACTATTCCTGAGATACCAACTGTACGTGCAGAATTGCAGGAAAACTGCTAGCATTTCCAAGTCTTAACAAGGAGATACCAACTGTATATAATGAATTGCAGTAAAAGTGCTAACATTTCCATGTCTGAACAAAAGAAAATACCAACTGTGGAGACTTGCAGTAAAACTGTTACTATTCTTGAGATACCAACTGTACGTGCAGAATTGCAGGAAAACTGCTAGCATTTCCATGTCTTGACAAAGAGATATCAACTGTATATAATGAATTGCAGTAAAGGTGCTAACATTTCCATGTCTGAACAAAAGGAGATACCAACTGTGGAGACTTGCAGTTAAATTGTTAATATTCCTATGTCTAAACAAGTAGATACCAACTGTGAGATCTGCAGTAAAATTGTTTATATTCCCATGTCTACAAGGAGATACCAAAGGTGAAGAATTTGAGGAAAACTGCTAACATTCTCATGTTTAAACAAACAAAAAACGAGATACCAAATGCGGATAATTGCTGTAACACTGTTAACATACACATGTCCAAACAAAGATATACCAAATGTGAGGATTTGCAGTAACACTATTAATATTCCCATGTTTAAACAAGGAGATACCAACTGCGGAGAATAACTGTAACACTGTTAACATTCCAATGTCCAAACAAAGACATACCAAATGTGGAGATTTGCAGTAAAACTCTTAATATTCCCACGTCTACAGAAGTACATACCAACTGTGGAGATTTGAAGTCTGATACCTCAGACCAATTTCAGTTATCGAGACAAAGAAGTACTTTTGCTAAAATGACCTCTGTGACCTTTGAATCTTGAGCCTGTGACCCGAACTCTAATGAGATCATTTTCACTACAATATGCAGACGTGCACCAAGTTTGAAGTGATACCTGAAACGGTCCTTCAGTTATCGCGAGAACAAGATACTTTCAGGTGTATGATAAGTGGTGTGACCTTTGACCTTTATACCCTCAAAACTTATCAGATCATTGTCACTCATATATGCGTACATGATCCAAGTTTGCAAATCATCCGTAAAACTCTTCTTGAGATATCGCGAGAACGAAAACGGGACGGACGGACGGAGGGACGTACGGACGGACGACCCGAAAACATAATGCCTCCGGCAGCATCTCCGGTCGGCAGAGGAATAAAAATAAGAAAAAACTACAACCTGAATAAAATACTGATTAAAAAAATACCTACCACAGGTTCTTTCCCTTATAACTGAAAAAGAAGCGAAATCCAGTTTGGTTCTTCTCCTCCCTTCTGTTTCCCTCTTTAACACTAACTATCTCTCCTTTATACCACAAAAGGTAGTCACCAGCTTGAAATGTTTTCGTTGTGAAAACTGCCCTTCCTGTAAAGAAAAATAACGATGAAATATACCTACATGTATTTGTATATAATTACAGTAACCTAAAAATGTACAATAATTGAGTTTGTTTAACTCTTTTGACAAGCACAATATACACCACTCTCCCTCATTAAAGTTACTTGATAGTGCATGCTAACAACTGCACTTACCACATTCAGATCATTTCTACATGATGATTAATTTTGCATGGGGTTTGATTTTAAGATTTGAGACACCGTAGGGCTGAAACCTGTAATTTTGGAATAAACCTCTTCATACCAGGGAATAATGTTACTTTCCAAGTGTATAATTACCTCCTTAACCTTTGGGCCTGTCCCCCTCCCAACTAATCAGATCGTCACTCCAATGTGCATACACGATCCAAGTTTGAATTTGATACCTCACATGGTTCTTCAGTTATCGCAAGAACAAGATATTCAAAGGTGTATTATGACCTCTGTGACCTTATACCTGTGACCTCGATAACCCAAAACTAACCAGATCATTGTTATTTCTATACGCATACATGATCTGATTTCAAGTTGATCCGTCAAACGGTTTTTGAGTTATCGCCATACTGAAAACAAAATGCCTCCAGTACCACCTATTGTGGTCGGAGGCATAAAATAGTTCAGGCACCAATTGATTTTATTCAATCAATTAAAATACATTTTTGATGACTTTATATCATTCAACAGAAAAAATTAAATGGCAATATAATTTTCATCAGAAAAATAATTCTTAATTAAAAGGACATGTAATCACCTGTTCCCTATGTCCTGACAATTATGATTTATGATGATGATGATGATGATGATGATGATGATGATTATGATGATGATTATCATTATTATTATTATTATTATTATTATTATTATTATTACATATTATCATTGCATTTCTTTTTTATGTTATTATTAGTAGTAGTAGCAGCATTAGTACTACTACTACTTCTACTACTACTACTACTACTGCTACTACTACTACTACTTTTATCATTATTTATTAATATCATTATATTGTCATTGTCATTATTGAGAAGTGAATGGTTATTTTCATTTCATTACCCTTTTCTTCCAAATGTTCGACGCAGAAACCTGGAGGATCTTTCTCCAGAAATATATAGTCCTCCTTCAAGTTTGTAGCAGTAGCACGCCTACGAGTTCTCTGCTCCTGAAAAGGACAAAAAGAAAAACAAAAGCTGTGAGAATGAATGACCCACTGAACCTTATGTCAATTATAAATAAAAGTCCCTATAATTATTGTTTCCCATGACTAGCCAGCGGACCCCTATAGCTTAATTTTATATCTCGATCCTTCATTAGTACCCAATCATTCATGCACACACACTGATAGAACTCCATAGTGTACACCCATTCTTTCACACCCATTCGAATACAATGATTAGTAGAGTAGATCTCCACAGTTAGTATTATGCACACCCATGTTCGCACATTCAAATCCATACAGTTAGTTCCAATGTAGATCTCCACAATATCTGAATACGAAACCATTCATGTAAACTCATTCAAATACAGGGGAAACTCGGTATAAAGAGGTCATCGGGGACCAAGCTTTTTTCTTGTAGTAAGACAAAACATGAATTCAAACCAATTAAATACTCATTGAATTTCAATTGATGTTCGATTGGCTTCAATTTGTGATTTGTTTTAATATGTTTCCAATGGTAAATATCAGATTTCGCCTGACGTCCTATTCCTACATGGGGTCAACTGGTCCCAATTAGTCCAATGTGATTTCATTGGGACAGTTGTTTTCAATAATTGGTCCAATTGGGACCAACTATCAATCAATTCAATTGGAACAATTGGTTTCAATACAGAAACAATTTGGAAATCAGATGGGAACTTCACTTGGTTTTTATTGGAACAGTTGATTCATTACCAATTAAATTTGGACAGTTAATTGACCCCCATTGAATACAAATTTGCAATTGGGAGTACATGAAAAATGAAAGAATCCAAATTCACCAAATTGAAATTGACCCATTGGCTCATTAAAGACCAATTGGTCCCTATTTAAACCGATAGCAATTGATCCCCATTGCCCAATAAAAACAATGGGCAATGGGGACCAATTGGTTTTTAATGGGTTCATTTCAATGGGGACCCATTGTTTCAATTTTAATGTACTCCCAATTGCCAATTGGTATTCAATGGGAATCTCCAATGGGGATTCAATTGGATTTTTGTCCAAGTGTTACAGCCACCACATATCAGAACCTACAAAAATGCACATATTGAACTACATCCACACTAAAAAAATATACAGACGACTCTTGCCATCGTTTACAAACTCAGCTGGGGGGGGGGGTCGCTCTCCACACGGCCTGTTTCCCACCCGTGTCCAACAACCTGAGAAATGCACCCTAAACGGTGTAACTTACATAACCAAATTTGCAACCCTAAATGGCGTAACACGTCATAAAAGCTACCCTAAGTGGCGTGACTCCCTGAAAATCCACTTATTCTGATACCCTAAGTGGCGTGAACAGGAAATCCACTAATTTGATACCCTAAGTGGTGTAAACAGTGAAATCAACTAATTTGATAACCTACCCAAGCGTCCTTCTCATCTAAAACATTATTGTACACTGCGCGCGCAAGCTGAAGAGGTTCATTTAACAATCCATAAACAATTCTCCTAATTATCAAACGTTCATTTTGGAGATGTTATTAGATCCACACAAAATTTGCACCCCTAAATGGCATAATCTACATAACCAAATTAGTAACCCTAAATGGCGTGACATGTGAGAAAAGGCTACCCTAAGTGGCGATTGCCAGCGAACGGTGCTGAAAAAGCTACCCTTTTCACCCAAAAGACGTCGACGACGTCCGAGGGCTGGAAAAGGGACCCTTTTCGACGCTTTTTCTGGACGCGGATACGTAGCAGGCCGTTTGGAGAGTGATACCCCCCCCCTTTCCGGGCTGCAAATGTATTGATAATAATTTTATCCTCTGTATTAAAACTATACGCCCGACCCTACGTTTTTTTCTTTCTTTGTATTGTTATCGATAGTATCGATATCGCATACCGTGCTGACTTTGCGATGGAATTGAAAACCCGGAAGTGTTGCGGACAGAACAGCGATTTTCCCGCCGTATGCGCGCGTACAACGTACTTCGTGCTCTTCTGTTTGGAGCCTCGCTAGCTAAGGCCTCTACCCGCGCTAACTTAATGTAGCTAGCGATGATCGAGTTGTTAAACTCAACATGGCGTCTTACGCAGTAAAGGTAATGGGCACACTTGGACCATAAATTATTTTCAGTGTCCTTCTAAACTTTGTCTTGAATTATGTCATTGACGAAATATTGCAAGAAATAGCGCCTTCGGAATTGGCCGATTGTAGGATTAGGCCTATAGCTCGTAAAGTGAAAGCATTCGGCGCTGAAAGTTACCCACAAAAAAAAAGAAATCCTCCCGACCTACCCTATTTTTCAGAGAGCCGTAACTCCAATACAACAACTTTCTTTAGGCCTTAGTGTACACTCATTCATGCACACACATTCAGTATGTAGGCCTACAGTATATAGAGCTCCACGGTCAGTGTACACTCATTCATGCACACACATTTAGTGTGTACGCCTACATTAGATAGAGCTCCACGGTCAGTGTACACTCATTCTTGCACACACAATCGGTATGAAGGCATACAGTAGATAGAGCTCCACGGTCAGTGTACACTCATTCATGCACACACATTCGGTATGCAGGCATACAGTAGATAGAGCTCCACGGTCAGTGTATACTCATTCATGCACACAAATTTAATATGTAGGCCTACAGTAGATAGAGCTCCACCGTCAGTGTATACACATTCATGCACATACATTCAGTATGAAGGTATACAGTAGATAGAGCTCCACGGTCAGTGTATACTCATTCATGCACACACATTCGGTTTGTAGGCCTACAGTAGATAGACCTCCACGGTCAGTGTATACTGATTCATGCACATACATTCAGTATGAAGGCATACAGTAGATAGAGCTTCACGGTCAGTGTATACTCATTCATGCACACACATTTAGTACGTAGGCCTACAGTAGATAGAGCTCCACGGTCAGTGTATACTCATTCATGCACACACTTTCAGTGTGTAGGCCTACAGTAGATAGAGCTCCACGGTCAGTGTATACTCATTCATGCACACACATTCGGTGTGTAGGCCCACAGTAGATAGAGCTCCACGGTCAGTGTATACTCATTCATGCACACACATTCAGTAAGTAGGCCTACAGTAGATAGAGCTCCACGGTCAGTGTATACTGATTCATGCACACACATTCAGCATGTAGGCCTACAGTAGATAGAGTTCCACGGTCAGTGTATACTCATTCATGCACACACATTTAATATGTAGGCCTACATTAGATAGAGTTTCACGGTCAGTGTAAACTCATTCATGCACACACATTCAGCATGTAGGCCTACAGTAGATAGAGTTCCACGGTCAGTGTATACTCATTCATGCACACACATTTAATATGTAGGCCTACAGTAGATAGAGCTCCACGGTCAGTGTATACTCATTCATGCACACACATTCAGTATGTAGGCCTACAGTAGATAGAGCTCCACGGTCAGTGTATACTCATTCATGCACACACATTCGGTTAGTAGGCCTACAGTAGATAGAGCTCCACGGTCAGTGTATAATCATTCATGCACACACATTCAGCATGTAGGCCTACAGCAGATAGAGTTCCACGGTCAGTGTATACTCAATTGTGCACACACATTCAGTATGAAGGCCTACAGTAGACAGAGTTCCACGGTCAGTGTCGTGGCTATTACGAACCGTCAAACAATTTATTTTGGTGCGCAAACGCAATTCCAAGAAAATCGCGTTTGAGAAAAGTGCACTTTTCCAACAAAGAATTTTCTTGTTTCTCGCTGTTACAGATGACTGAATTTTAGCAAAGTGACAAATATAAATACTCTAGTTTCTGGCTTACTGATTATTTTGAGCCAAAATCATAAAATAATAAATATATTTAGCGATAAAATTGTTTGGCCATTCGTAAAATACACTGCTTTCGCGTATCGCCATCGTTGCGTGTATTGCGTATGGACGAACAATTTTCGCGTTGAATTGTTCGGCGGTTCGTAAAACCCGCGTCTATCCAGTGCGTGCATACCTTTGTATACTGTTTGTCGCTCGCACGAAATTGTTTAGCAGTTCGTAAAACCAGCGCCTATCCAGTGCTCGTATACCTCTGTGTACTGTTTGTCGCTCGCACGAAATTGTTTAGCGGTTCGTAAAACCAGCACCTATCCAGTGCGCGTATACCTCTGTCTACTGTTCGTCGCGTACGCCCCGTTTTACGAACCGATAAACAGTTTAGACTGAAATTTTGTGACGAAAGGGGTGTTTTTAAACTCGTACATTTCAAAAGGTAAACATTTTTACTGTCTAAAACTTTAGGATATGATAGTTTAGATTATGTTCTTTCATAATACGCTGAAAACTCAAAATCGAAAATTTGACCCCAAAACAGCTGTTTGGCGGCTCGTAAAAGCCACTTCATGCACACACATTCAGTATGTAGGCCCACAGTAGATAGAGCTCCACGGTCAGTGTATACTCATTCATGCACACACATTCGGTATGTAGGCCTACAGTAGATAGAGCTCCACTGTCAGTGTATACTCATTCATGCACACGCATTTAGTGCGTAGGCCTACAGAAGATGGAGCTCCACGGTCAGTGTATACTTATTCATGCACACACATTCAGTATGTAGGCCTACAGTAGATAGAGCTCCACGGTCAGTGTATACTCATTCATGCACACACATTCGGTATGTAGGCCTACAGTAGATTGAGCTCCACGGTCAGTGTATACTCATTCATGCACACACATTCAGTATGTAGGCCTACAGTAGATAGAGCTCCACGGTCAGTGTGTACTCATTCATGCACACACATTCAGTATGTAGGCCTACATTAGATAGACCTCCACGGTCAGTGTGTACTCATTCATGCAGACACATTCAGTAAGTAGGCCTACAGTAGATAGAGCTCCACGGTCAGTGTATACTGATTCATGCACACACATTCAGCATGTAGGCCTACAGTAGATAGAGCTCCACGGTCAGTGTATACTGATTCATGCACACACATTCAGCATGTAGGCCTACAGTAGATAGAGTTCCACGGTCAGTGTATACTCATTCATGCACACACATTCGGATAGTAGGCCTACAGTAGATAGAGCTCCACGGTCAGTGTATAATCATTCATTCACACACATTCAGCATGTAGGCCTACAGTAGATAGAGCTCCACGGTCAGTGTATGCTCATTCATGCACACACATTCAGTAAGCAGGCCTACAGTAGATAGAGCTCCACGGTATTCATTCATGCACACACATCCAGTATGTAGGCCTACAGTAGATAGAGCTCCACGGTCAGTGTATACTCATTCATGCACAGACATTTAATATGTAGGCCTACAGTAGATAGAGCTCCACGGTCAATGTATACTCATTCATGCACACACAGTCGGTATGTAGGCCTACAGTAGATAGAGCTCCACGGTCAGTGTATTTCTCTTCAAGATTTAGGAAACGTGCAGTTAGCCCCGGTTAAATCTGCCAGAAACCTAGGTGTAATTTTCGACCAGCATGTCACAATGAATGAATAGGTGAAGAATGTCTGCAAGTCTACGGCTTCAGCTCTCAGATCAATCGGGCAGATCAGGAATTATCTGACCAAGACAGCTACACACACCCTAGTGCAATCGTTCGTTATAAGTAGGTTGGACTGCTGCAATAGCCTACTGAATGGACTTTCACAGAGAAATTTGAGCAAGCTTCAAACTCTACAAAATGCTGCAGCAAGAATAATTACCCGGGCACCCCGAAGATGTAACACAACCCAGCTACTCAAACAGCTACATTGGCTCCCTATAGAAAAACGGATTAAATATAAGCTACTCCTCTCGACATACAAAGCACTGAATGGTTCAGCTCCCCAATATATCACTGACTTGCTCTCTCCATACATCCCTGCCCGCACTCTCAGGTCATCCGAACAATTTCTTCTCCCCCAGGTTCCACACGCCATCAACACACTCACAATGGCTAATCCGAGCATTTCAAGTTGCAGCACCTACTCTCTGGAACTCCATCCCCTTCACATCCGTCGTTCACCAAGTATTGATGTTTTCAGAAGACAACCAATAACTATATTATGTCATTATCTAGTATAAGTTAGTCTAAGTTGAGCAGTCCTTGAAAATAGTTTGTTATTTTGTATGTAGTATTAGTAAGTATCCTCATAGCAATATAACATTGGTAAATAAATTTGTTCATTAATGTAGTATAGTTTGTTCTATTCTATTAAATACGTACATAAATGTTTCTATAATGTTCTATCCTGATTTAAACCATAGAGAACTAACAAATGTTTATTAATCGCTATATAAATTCTGCTTATATTAATTATTATTATTATTACTCCTTCATGTCACAACATTCAGATGAAGGCCCACAGTAGATAGAGCTCCCACGGTCATGTATACTCATATCATGCACACACATTCAGTATTAAGGCCTACAGTATATAAGCCCACACGGTCATGTATACTCATTCATGCACACACATTAGTAATCTAGGCTTAGGGTAGATAGAGCTCAAAACGGTCATGTCATCATTCAGCGAACACAACATTCAGTAGTAAGACCTACATAGAGTAGCAACTCCACGGTCAGTGTATAGTCATTCATGCACCACCAAATTCAGTACGTACAGCACAATGAAGATACAAATTCCACAGTTAGTGATACTCATTCATGGACCATTCAGTATAGTAAGCTAGATCTGACTGTCAGTTGACAATTATTGATCACAATTCATCTTCAAATATAATAATTAGAGGAGAAAAAAAACAAGGTAAGTTTGTTTTCCACCACACAATTAATACATAAGCGTTTAAATATTAATAAAAATTATTCATACTCTAGTAAATCAAGGACCCCCCTCCCCACTAAGGGCATTGTATAGAACCCAGCCTCCCGCATTTTTTAAACTTATTTGACGTATTAGAGAGCAATGAGACCCTAAGTAGAATTTCAGGGGCTCTTTTTCGTATTCGAGGCGTCTGTTTCTGTGATTTCAGGAACCAATTCTCATCAACGATGAATGAATTTGCATGATTGAACCAACACGTCCAACGCCTTAACTAACCACAGTGCATACAAAGTGGCAGACTTAATTGTAACAACATGGAAATAGTTTTTTATTAAACTTACCTTTACTCATTCTACGATGTATCATGCTAGGCTCACCGCACAAGGCAACCTTCTACTAACTTATACCTGTTATAAGGAAAGAAATATATATATAAATAATAATAATATATATTATATATTATATATATATATATATATATATAATAATATATATATATATATTGAAGATCGCAAAACAATATATGAATTTAGTTACTCTATCAAGAATTAATTCATCTTTAATGATCTGTATTGTAGGTGACTGCGCGCAAAAGAATGAGAAAATTCCTAAGTCATACTGCCAAAACTCCGATAAAAAACTTTATTAGGCCTAAGCATCAGATCAATAAGCTTTAGATGCCTCTGCTCCAATCAAAGAGGTCAGCTTCATTATACACGAATGCACACATGAGACATCTTCTACCACGTAGTTATAAATCTTTTGGATCATGTTTTAATCTACATGATGATGCGATGGATAATTCTGATGTTACTCGTGTGGGTTTACAAAAAATGTGATGACCTATTATCAATTATGCAAAGAGTTTTATTGATTCATTGTCAATGTCAATTGTTGTAACTCTTTATTTATGTAATTTTTTGACGAAAACAAAGCTGTGACTCGCCATTACGACAAAAAACAACTAAGTGCTTCTTTAATATTTCTCCTCAACTAAAACTCTGAAAGAGAGCTTACTAACATCTAGTAAAACAAATAGTAACACTTCCTTTATTTTTTCAAAGTACCTTAATCGCGTGACTCGTGTTTCTTTTGAACCAGAACTCACGTTACATTTTTTCCCATGTATTTTAAAACTTTATCATTTTGTTTTGACTTCACTTGTTATACTTTACTTTATATGGGATTAGATGTAGGGCTTAATGTCTAACATGACCAATCATTTTAATTTCTGATTCTCCATACCCACTGAATTTGTGATAAACAAATTTTCAACTCGTGGCATACCAGAAATGGTGATGAGTGGGCTCTACCCTAAAGACATCATTTAACAACGTTCCAAGTTTAGCCCCATCTGATCTATAATCTTCAGCTTGCAAGCTATACTACACGTCTCTGATAGTCACAAACCTGAAAATAAAATCGTACTTCGAAACTTTTTGCATCATCCGCATATTTCCCCCCATTAGTTCTGATCTACAATGAAAAGCTGACCGATGCTCAATTCATAGTTGAGATATTCATGTACATATCTTGCCAATGGCAGCATACTTCCTCAAGTTTGGTATTAAGAAGGGTTTTTATTCGTCATCAAGCCGCTATCAATATAGTCAGACATCAACTTTGACCTTAACACCCACAGTTTTTAGTTTGGGATTTTTTTTTTTTTTTGTATTTGAAGACAAGCTTATGCCCCAAATCAGACCCTGCAATAATAGATTCTGAATGTCTTGAGTTTTTTTGAATTAATTAATGGAATCTATAATAGATTCTGATGTCTTTAGTTTTTTTTTAAATTACAATGAAAAATCTCGGGGGGGGACCGCGATTTTCGGCTGTATTATTTACATTATAGCATGCCAAAGGGTTAATCAAGGCATTCGAGTTATAATGCGTTTGTAGCTCATCTGAAAGAGCGGCTCTGTCTTTCAGATAAGGTATAACTTGTATACCCTGAAGCCTTATTAATCTTTGGATGCTATATGTAAAATATAGCCGAAAATCTCGGCCCCCCCCCCTGAGATTTTTTCATTTAATATAATAAACAAAAAAAACTAAAGACATTCAGAATCCTATTTTTGCAGGGTTATGACTTTGGGATAAAGCTTCAATAACAAAAAATCCCAAAACTAAACTTGGGCTTAGAATAAATGACTTCCGCAAAGTTAACGGAGCTATTTTCCCCATTCTCCGGAAGCACAAACAAACATTAGCATGCCCTGTATGTTTATTTATGTTAATGGTATCCGTCTTCTCTACACCGGTGTGCGAAAGAGATAACACTGCTATACCTTTAGTAGCGTCATATCTTATGAGCAGAATCATTTGAACATTTCTACTTCTCCCTTCAAACGGGCGTCAGGTTTAAACGGGATTATGATGCAAACAAATTTGAAGAGTGTAAAAACAAAATACATAAATTACCAACAAATAGGGGGGGGGGGCTTCGGCCCTTGCGCCCCTGGATACGCCAGTGTGTGTAATGAGGTCGATACGAAACTGTCTGTACTTCCGACATGTTAGTCGTCTGTCAAAATCATAACGTCGAAACTCTTGGGGGGGGGGGGACATGATTTCAAGCAGGACATTTTTGGGATCAGTATGAGTGTTTTGATCAGATTTCTAACGCGTTTGGTTTCATGGCAGATTGGTGTTAGGTGTGTCAAAATTACACACATTGAATTATTTCGTAAAAAGCCCAGACTATAGTTTTGGTCGATCAAGACATTTTTTTTTCTTCAATCATCTTTCACGAAAAACTTATTCTAATGTCACCCAGAGTGACATCAGAAAACAGCATTAAACGTACAGGGCGGATAATGAAAAATCGTGCAAATTGTGATACAAGTCACAAATTTTGGTATGAGGGTTTCCTAAGGGTCCTACTAACAAATCTATCGCGAAGTGCCATTGAAATCCAAGATGGCTGACATTTCGCAAGATGGCCGCCAAAATGAGCTTTCAGGGCCTATTTTCGACCTATGGAAACCATGTACTTATCCAAATTATATTATCCTTGGTGTCTATTATATGTTTTATAGGTTGCGTTGCATTCATTTTTGCAGCTTTGAATAGGCCTTATTGTACTCATAATTGTATTGGCCCAAAAACATACTGACGCCATTTTTTCCCAAATGGCCAACCAAACGAGCTTTTAGAAGACTAATTCCTATAAGGAATCCCATGTAAACTTATCAAAATTATATGATCTCGGTGTCTATTTACGCGGATGCTTTACAGTTGCTGAATATATCTTGGACAGCTTTGTATAGCCTTAGTGTACCATGAGTAGGTGCCAAAAACGTAGCATGACTACCGATTTTCAAGATGGCCGCAAATAGTTTTTGGAGCCGATTTCTATAAGAGAACCACGTAAGCTTTATCCAAATTATATGAATTTTGGTGTCCATCTTAATATAGTTTTTGCAGGTTGATTAATAATTTTTGAGGCTTCAATAGCCTTATTTGACCGTAAATGACCAAAAACTATGTGACAGGTCATTCTCGCAATATGCCCGCCGAAATGGACTTTTGGGGCCTATTCTTCCTACAGGAAACGCATCACTTATCCAGATCATATGACCTTGTTGCTGATTTGTTTGTTTTATGCGTTGCTGAATT
>JZLH01S0602378.1:70666-82538 GCA_001188425.1 Eucidaris tribuloides | reverse complement strand
CACACACACACACACACACACACACACACACACACACACACACACACACACACACACACACACACACACACATGCGCAATAGCTATATTATGGGGGTGCTGCATTGTGGGGATACTTACATGTATTACCTGACATTGTAGGGGTTAATATTTACCCCCACAATGCATAAACACCTATGCAATGTCTAATCTTAAAAATATGAGTAAATTTTACCCCCACAATGTAGCCATGTACCAACTATAAACGCACAAATAACATTCAAGGTACACAACGCAAACAATTCCACAATAAATAATTTAGGAAACATCTTTAATTTTAGCTTTAATGCAGGCAGAGAGTTGTTTTATGTACCACCCAAATTTTTAGTCTGGGGGCAACCCCACAATGCAAATTACTCCCACAATGTCAAATTCTACACGTTTTACCCCAACAATGTAGCTGTTGTAAGAGCACACACACAAACGCACGCACGCACGCGCACGCACGCACGCACACATACACATACAAAGACAAATATAGACACACGCTGAAAAACAAGGACACATTAGCATACTCAGACAATTACCCCCCCCCCAAAAAAAAAAAAAAAATGACAGCTACAATAATTACAGACATTGGGGGGTTGTTCATCCGCGGCCAATTCCTACATCATAGGTCTATTTTTTTTTCTAGTCACGCCAGCCGTCGCAAACTTGCTCAGTCGGGGGGTGTCGGGGGTGTAGCGACGGAAATGGTTTCTTTCCAAATCCCGGGTCCATTTTTTTTCCACTCACGCCAGCCGTCGAACACTAGCTGAGCGGAGGGTGGGGGAGGGGGGGGGGAGACGATTTTTTTTGTCCCAAATCCCAGGTCCAATTTTTTTCCAGTCATGCCATCCGTCGGAAACTCGCTCAGCGGGGAAGGGGGGGGGGTGACCAAAAATATTCAATCAAAAGCAAAATTGCACGGCTACATTTTCTCGCCATCTAAAGAAAAATCACCCTTTATTATATGTTCTAGTGATTTTAAACACCTTCCTTTTGACAAAAATGCAGGTATTTTTCCGGGAAAAGGGGTTTTTTGGGAGTGTTAACACCCCCTTTTGCGCCTATGATTACAGTTGTACTAAGAATTTGTCAGTCTTGTTTTCCTGTAATGTGTTTTGGAGTTCAGAGAGTGTGGGTGTATTTGTTATGTGTGGGGTCGGGCGGGTGTTCCCAGAACTCAACTGATTTTGACAGATGACCTAATTTCGAACGTGAGTTAAACTGTTGGCTTCATAACCCACCTAAAGATAAAATGATTTATGAATTGTCACTTCTTTTTTTCGATCAGACAGAAATGGAGATTTTGCTTATGTCAGCACATGGTAATAGATCTGGTTAAATAAAGCAATATAGATGAAAGTATAAATGAACACCAATATCACGTAGCAGAAATTTATGCAAAAGACCAGAGGTACCTCAGAGCGTACAGACTATTCTCTTTTTCTGGCAATTTAACGGTATGGATGTAGATTTTCTTGGGAAAGAGGGGGGGGGGGATAAGCTTGGAGGGTACAAATGTCACACGAAAACAAACACACAGTGTTGTGATACCACGATTTTCGAACGACGACTACCGCTGTGAATACAGTTTTAACAAGGGTCTGCTTGCTTGCCTGCTGGTTGGATACGCGCCATTAGTCTCAACGTACCTTAACCTTTGTGCAGTTCTGTGATTTTTTTTTGTTCGGAAAAGTGGTATCAGACAATAATCTTGCAAGATTGAGCAGAGATCAAGTCAACATCTTTCTTTCTCGTTAAGTAATAGTTCGTTGCCTTTTCAAGTTATGTATACCCATTCTCTATTCTTCCAAGAAACATTTACATTTTCATAATCGTAATCGTAATGTCACGTTGTATTACTGAAGACAGGATTGTTGAATGTCAGAGGTGAGGAGATTGAATGTCACAGGTGAGGAGATTGTTCATCACACTGCAGTTATACCAATTCTCAGCTAAAAGCTGAATTCTGCTTCTGGCAATCTATTGTTAGGTCATCTTTCATGTATTTTTATGCAGAAAAATGGTCATTGTCGGGAATATTCAGGCCTTTCCAT
This sequence comes from Eucidaris tribuloides, assembly GCA_001188425.1. Taxonomy (NCBI): domain Eukaryota; kingdom Metazoa; phylum Echinodermata; class Echinoidea; order Cidaroida; family Cidaridae; genus Eucidaris; species Eucidaris tribuloides. Next base: position 80,458 of record JZLH01S0602378.1, on the reverse strand, counting down.
GAATTCTAACTGACATCTCTGAGAGTGGTTAGACAATTGATTCTTTTCAACTAATTTCGTGACCTTCGGGGTAACTGTTATTGATTTTTTTTTTCAAAAGGCATATCAATTTCTTTTTTTTTCAATCAAATAATTTATTGCAAAATAGTCAATTTTACAAACATATGGAAATATATTACATGTAACTTAAACAAAACATATTTCATTTTCTTCAACTACGGTATTCACAAAAATAATACATATCCTTTTGGATTTACACCATTTTTCAATATTCAGACGATCTGTTATTGATATTTGGCGATAAATATGTTTATTTCAGGGAAGTACAAGCATTATGGGCTTCAACTGAAATTCTCAAAGACCAGTAAGCATCCATTTTATATTGAAATACTGTTGAAATCAATAAATACCGTCTATAAACTTGTCAATAGATAAGAATGTGTCATTTTCCACGAAAGACTGGCTGTCTGATTTTATACTTTTTTTTGGCATTTCAAAACAAAATAGTTATATCTAAATTGAACAAAATACAAAGGGTGACCTGTCACCACAAAATGATCATAATAAGTCTCAATGACAGTTTTCGTGTAGATGCGGTAAATAGTCGAGTTGGGTTGCAAAAGTTGATTCTGGGATTTCTATATTTTCTAAAAGTGGATACACTCTTCTTTCATCTGTCCAAATTTGAGGACCATACGTGATTCACAAGTTTGATTTTTTTTTCTTAAATTGAACGCAGACCATGTTATTCGGGAGCTTGAAAATTTAGCCGAATTCGATCTTCACATCGCAAGATTGACCATGATGTAACCCTAAATATAATTGCTTGTTTTCAAACATCTTCAAGTCCCCCTGTAATGATTTTGGTATCACCACAAAGCTACTTTGTTTGCGATATGAACTGTGAATTGACCCCCCCAAAATGACATTTTTTTTTTTTTTAGGATGTTGTATCTGAATCATTGCTTTATTTTTTGTCTTTCTTGTCACAGAATTGATATAAGATTTTCTCTGAGCATGCTGAGAATTCAATAATTGTGCACATCAGTTGAGAGCTTCTGCAGCACCGGTCTGTGAGGCATTAAATATTGACTGTAGGAACACAATTCTGTGCGCAAATGCATTTTCGGCCGATTGCACAAAAACCGGTTGTACTCACTCATACGTAAAATAATTTTAATACCAACAGTGTCATCAGATAGCTTAGGTCCAAGGTGAAATATCATATCAAAAATAATCTCGAAAATATTTTTTAATAATTTTATTCTAAATGTCTACTTTTTTGATACACACTGTATAGCTTTTGTATCATTATGTGGAGGTGTCGTGGTATGAGTATTATCTGTCTCTCACGCGTGAAAAACAAGTTCGAGTCCCGTCATGGGCATTTTCGTCCTTCAGCAAGGCGATTTATCCACATTGCTGCTCCGCAATGCAGGAGTGAAATAGGGACCTGGTGGAGACTGGGGTAATAGTAGTTGCAGGGCCATCTGGGAGAACAGTGATTGTCACTGAAGAGGCTACCCTGCACGACACTATTATCATCATCATCATTATAACTAGTTTTTTTCCACCCCTAACTTACAAATTCATAAGACTTCCTGATCGAAGACTGAATTTGCAGCTACGACAGTACCCTTTTCTCAATCGCAGATAAAAAGATGAAAGATAAAAAGAGTTGAGTTGCAGTTACTTCAGGTGCAATTCACATTTGTTATGGCCTACGTTTAATACTTCATATGTATAATAGTTAATCATGTTAATGCTGCTGTGCGTTTTGGTCCGACACTGCACCATTGTGATTGTGTCACAAACAGAAATTACATCTTTTGTACAAATGTTTGGCAAGCAGATTTGTGTTGATTTATCACATTTATTCAAACATGGCAGGGTATTAATAATGTAAGGCAGTTTTTGAAAAGTCGTAATGATAATGGAAAAGGGGATTGTCACAGGTTTCTTATGGCACATGGATTAAATAAAGTAATGAAATCTGTTCATGCAACTACAATGGATCAAAGACAACAACTGCAAGTCAGAAAATGTTCCCAAGGTAGCCAACTGTAACAATGCGACAGAAGAAAACTGTCCCCTGTGGCCCATATTTATAACGACCATTTCTCTATGGATACGTTCGCCAGTTACTAGAAACTTGGCACAGTAATGGGTACTCCTCCCTGTACAGTCGGTGTTGTCACTTTATCCGTCTTTGATGATGTTACGATTATATGTATATACTTTGGGGGAATATCTCATTTATCAAACGCAATATGGGATAGGTGGGATTTGAAGTTTCTGAATTAGTTAAAGGCACTGTATAACAATGTTTCCATTTAAAAAAATGTAAGCTACATTATTCCCCATGCTAGTAGTGTCTTTGATAAGGTCTAAATATTAAGCCCTGAAAAAATTACAGTTCAAAATGATCATTAAAAGCTTTAAAAGAGTAAAAAATCATTGAGAGACCATTTCAGTTTTTTCCCCATAGACTGCTGTGTTGCAATTTTTTTCTATCGGCTGAGAATAATTCATTAGCTAATTTTTATCTGTACATATTTTACCAGTGACAGCGTAACTGTCTGAACTTTTGTGTTCTATGGTGTTTATTTGTCTATTCAAACACTGCCATTATGTCAGATGGCAAAGTTTGACAATTTTTTAAAAGGGTCTTTCACAATGTTATATAGTGTCTTTAAGTGACATAAAACTTGTATTCGACATCACATACGTGTATTTTGCCAGTGTAACACACTCACTCTCAAATGAAAAAAAAACAAATGATCTTGTAACTAGTATTTGCTTTTTGTAATCACAATTTGTATTGATTTTCCACGAATTAGCCGTCGTACAACATTTTCATCAATATCAATAATATCAATCATCAATTTTCATTAGGTAATTGTGTTTTCTGACAATTTCCGATCTATTAATGGCGTTAGGAGCTCTTAACATATTCTGTTTCCTAAAAACATAAAAAATCAACAAATTTCTTCGTAAAATGCATTATGTTCTGTGATTTCAATATAGAACTTTTCTCCGTCGCCTCGAGACAGACCGCGACAGGGTAGTATAGGCTCGTACATTTAAATAATGTATGAGTTGCAAATAACGTTGATGGATATTTAAAGGTAAATACATGATGGTGAGCTTTTGACTTGGGGTATAAAAAAAATGTTCTTAGAACATCAAATAAACTATATGCGAGGATTCCCTAAACTGTGAATTGTTTTTATAGTCAAATTTGGCTCATTTTAAAATCGCTCCCATCAGTTACCGCTGTACAGACAAAGCTGTTTGTGTAGCTTTGTGGATTTGATTTTGGGGCCTCGAGAAAAATAAACGGCTGGTAATGTTCACGATTTGATTCTCTAATACGCAAGACAAATCCTCCAGCCAGGAGATCTACAAGCTACAACGCAGCTGGTTGTATCATTGTAATTCTTTCAACGGCAGTTTGTTAAAAGGCATGTTTATTCCCCAATCAATGTCACTGCCCTTAAATAAAAGGTAAATGTAAGTCCAATAAATGGACGCTGAAGCCTAGATCACGTCAACCATGAGGAAAGAATCATAACGTGTTTAAGTTCTTACCAGCAATTTCTAAGCAAATTTCCCACTTTTGCAAGTATATCCACAATTTGGCTGAGACGTAAAGTTATTGTGTATTCTGTATTTAGGATTGAATTTCTATTATATCGTAAGGCAATGTACATTAATAAGTGACATCATAAAACACATGTTCCAGTTTTAAAAGATCTAAATCCACAATCCTTCATGTTTTGATCTTAATGTCCTGATAAGATCTAAATATGAGGTTTTGATTGTACTTCAACGACATCAAAGTTTAAAATAATCGTAGCCGTTTTGTCATAACGCATACACCTTAACTGCCGTAATGCAAATATAAAAAAAAAATAAACCAACTCTATTTTTGTTAGTCGCAGGGGGGGTAGAGTTTACAAAATAATATCAATATTTCGTACATATAAGGCCTATTCGTTTTGTCACGTGTGTGTTCAGGAGATGCTACATACATCCTGATAATACTGTCCTATGATGATTTTAATGAAAGTAGTTTTTTTCAAATGATAATTAAATGCATAATTTAGAAATGTAGTTACCTGAAGACATATGTAAAGGATTCACATATTTGCACATTGTAAATACAAAGAGACAGTAATATTCCACAAAGGAGTTGTTGATAACACAGTGATGTAGTAGATTATTCTGTAAATTACTTGTAATTGATGTTTACGCTTGTCCGATTATTAGTTAATGCATGTTTATATGTTAACATGTTTGTTTCTCAATATAATAGATCACGGATGCTATTAAAATTATATTATATCTTCCTAGTGTAGGCCATAAACTGTCTAAAGGTTTTGCACATCTATGTTTGTACATTCAAACACAATCAGATAAATCAAATACAACAAAGTGGGACTTTCAAAGTTATCCCTTAAACAATGACTTAAGTAAAGGTTAGTCTCATGCAAGAATACTATTTTTAAAGATCAAACTTAAGCTTAAACCTGACAAACATGCCACTTGAATGTATAAATATAACTTGAGCTGTTCTTACAATCACGGAATGCTTCAATACCACTTTGTAGCTAAATATTGATAGCAAAACCCGAATAAGATGCAATTAGTTCGTAGAAGATGCAAACAGTTTTGCGTGTGTCGTAAATATGGCGGCACATTTGAGTCCGCACTACTCCAGAAATGTAATCAGCATATGAACAGTATCGAGTACACTGCTATGTGTATAAAAGCATACAGTCTCACTCAAAATTAGAACGAACTTCCTTGTTAACTTTTCGAGTAGATCGTTAACATAGCGGTTCGTGATCTTATACGAACACTTTTTCTTCCTTAACACAGAATAGAAAATCATCTTACTCTGATACATTATCACAAAACTGTTGATGTTACAACTGTTTTGTTTCTTTGATCAAACAGAGCTCCGACCGCCAAAATTCGCCTCTTTCAACGCTGAACAAAAAATCGCTGTACGGTTCGCCAACATCACCATTCGGCAGCACATAGAATAGCCTGTCAATCAAAGAGTCTCCTTCATCTCTACTTCCGTTAACATCGTACATTCTGATTCAACATGTAATATGTCCAAAAAGCAACTGGTACCAGATCCAAACCTATCAATTAAAAAATCTGGTTTAGTTTTTTACAAACGAAATAAAAGTAAAACCCAAAATTAGAAGGAGAGGAAGGAGGAGGAAGGAGGAGAGAAGCAGAAGAAGCAAGAAAAGAAGAAGAAAGAAGAAAAGAAGAAGAAGAAAAGAAGAAGAAGAAAACACGAAGAAGAATGAAGAAAAGAAGATAAAAAGAAAGAAGAAAGGACAGAGATAGGAGAAGAAGAAGAAGAAGCGAAAACACGAAGAAGAAAAAAGGGGGAGAGAGGAGAAGAAGAAAGAAGAAGAAAAGGAAAACACAAGAAAAGAAGAAGAAGAAAAAAAAGAAGAACAAAAGAAGAAGAAAACAAGAACAAGAAGGGAGAGATAAGAGAAGATATGCTACCAGCAGTATCTCGTGACATTTGTTTGTATATAACTTGTGTATCCTTTTAATTGTGGTTTACATCGAAATACCAATAACCAACTCACCAAGGAGGAGAGAACGAGCTGAGGATCGATCAGAATAGCAGGAAACATGAACGGTCCACCATTCTGATTCCTATGAATACTTATCTTGTATTTCCAGGGTCGTGATGGCACCCAAATATCAGAGGGCAAGGATAACGCCCATTGATACGTGTATGGTCAACGATACTGTCGCAGTCCTTACTGATGCCATCACGAGTATTGAACAAGAGAATACACAACCGGAAGTCCTTTACCGGTTTTCATTACCTGTTATGAAGACAAGGTGGCTACAAACGCTGTCGCATTATAAGCAAACAATTGTTAAGTACTACACTGCTACTACTACTACTACACACTACTACTCACTATACTATCACTACTACTACACTACACACTACTAAACTACTACTATAACTACTACTACTTCGACTCACTACTTCTACACCAACCACCGCCACTTCTACTACTACTGCACTACGTTACAAAATATTCATTCGTATTCGTGTAACGAAATAAAAATAAATAAATAAAACGCAAACGTCCCGTAAGGCTCCTAGCATTCAACTTGGTTTTCTCACTCTCCATTCTTCGACTATTGCTATTAAAGCGATGACAAACTAGGAATGTGTTCACTGTACACGGTCAACGCCGTCCCCAGACAATGTTCCTATCATGGTCGAGTACCAGGAACCATAGAAGCGAAAAATCTGCGTACATGCGCAACGAATCAGCATCAACCCTGCCAGGTATAGTGTGCGTGAATCCAGACTAACATCAATAGGCGGGTAAATCCGTTTGGAGTTTGAGTGAGTTGAGTTTGAGTTTTGAGTTTATATCGCATGAAAAGTAAACAATACATTTCGATACTGACATTTCCAAAGAATAAAAGGATAAATGGGACCAGAAATAGCATTAAAATGCTAACGTGTCCTGTACCATTAACAGCACAAAGTAGCCACAACAAGAAATACAGTATAGTGAAATGAATATAATAAATGTTGAATACCATACCTAAAAGCTATAACGCTATTCACATCTAGATATAGTCCTAAAAATATTCTGTGGAATAAATACAAAGCTTTGGCATTCTAACTAAATAAAAAATATAAAGGATTGGCTAACATCAATTTTTAAAACCAGACCTTGTTAAAAGTCAAAAACGAATATATTCCCATTAACATTGCAATAATTAGATTTACGAAAGCAAATACTGAGCTTTCTCGCCGTGCGAAATCGGGTAAATCATTCCCCTCCCCCCCAAGAACAAAGATGAACCTTCTCCACCGTTCCAATCAATCTATGTATTTATGTAAATGCATTGTATTTGAGGTACACACCATCTCGCGTAAAGTAGACTTTCAAATAGACTATAGTTACGGAATTTTATTGCGTTCTACAATGGCAGCAAATACTTTTGCCTCTCAAACAAAATCCTTTTTTTTTCCAATATTCAAATTATCTGTCGGCTTTTTACACGGTGTAGCGCATCGTTTAATGACCCCTCCCCTCATTTGCTGCATATAATTGAAGAAGAAAATCATTCAATACTAATGGAATTCTCGAATAAAACTTTAGTATTACACGTAATATAATCACCACTGTAAATTTGTGCATGTCTCTGCTTCTTGATAATAATTAATTCCCACGTAGTATTTTTTTAGTAAAATGAAACCAACGACGATTCATTGATACGACAAAGAGACAGTATCTCACATATCATTCACAGTCTTGTATTATGCCTCATAATGTCTGTCTTCTTGCCTCTGTATTCCTTATGTTTTCACCGATCTTCGCGAAGTACGACGGTTCATGATTTCCGAAATATTCGCCTCTGTGACGAACGCTCAAGTATCGTTCCGATCTGAGCTTGGAATGCGATAACTCGATCGTACACGGATCGTTTATCGTCCTCATCTGGATACGAATGCAAGCACTTGCCTTCACAGTAAGGAAATACTCATTTATTTTTAAATTCAAATGGTGTATTGCAAAATAATCAGCCAATTCACCAAACCATAGAAAAATAATTACAGTAACATAAACAAAACAATTCATTTTCTCAATTACGTATGCCCAAAGATACATACCTTTGGCCTTACACTTTTTCAAAATCAGACGATTTGTAAATGATCGTTTGAAAAATATTAAAAATAGCAAAATTATAAAACATTTGTAATTTATTGAGAACGGAGTATATCCACATAACTGCGTATTTTAGCGTAACAATAAGACAACATTTAAGTATCAAAAATATCGTTTCCCAAAATCATTAAACCTTTTATCAGATAAATCATCACAAAGCAAAGTTACATTGAAAATTTGCATATTAGGTACTAATTAACCAAAAAACTCCGGTCTTTACACTTACAAACATATATAGCAGTCGGAACTTCGTCATCAAGTAAACTGACATAGAGAATACAAACTTCCCTTTAAAATAAACATTACATCGTGTGTATCAAATCAGTAAAAGTTAAATTAAATTCTAATACGTTTCTTTTCTTTCAAGCAGTCTTTTTAATAAATGACGCAGATGTCTTCCAGATAAATTCTTTTGTCGACTGGCTCAAAAATAGATTCCATTTGTTTCATTTGCGGTTTAACAATAGAAATTATTTTTCATCATGATAGAAAGTAGACTTTGCGTTTTATTTATTCATTAAACAATTCTCATGAGCATTGAAATTCGGAGTACAATTGAACTCATAATGCAACAGCAAATCGCTGTTTAAAATATTTTTAAACAACTGTACCCTTGTTTAAGCCTGTCATTCTCTAACAACCATGTTAAAACTTTACAACCGTGGCGATCCGTCTTTAAACAATAATAGTTAAAATTTGAAACAGCATGTTCATAATTTCAGTATTGTTTATGAAGAACGGATTCACCAATCATGTGTTTAAAATGATAAACAATGTGTTAGAATACAGCTTAATACAAGGTTAACAGTTGTTTTAAAATATGTGCTGTGTGGGAACGTTGATTAGACCTATGGGATAATTTCCGACAGCGCGTATTTTCAGTAAATTCATTGATGTTCATGTATCAGATTAAGGTTCATGAAATAGGCAATAGAATTTATACGTGTTAACTTCATTGCAAAAAAGGGAGTTATTTTATAACGACCCAGGTTTGGTAAAAAAATATAAACAACGAGATAAATTGAACTTGATCCATCAGTGCCGCCATAAAAAGAAGAATGTATTTTTCACGCAAGAATTTATTAATACTAAGTCATATTGATTTCTGCCATTTTAGTATTGCAGTGTCTTTTTACAATGGGATTACCGTCTCTTTTTTTTACTGTTAGAGAAATCATAAATGCCAGAAATAACTATGGGCGGTCAAACTGAAAAAAAGGTTTAAGGTTAAATACGAATTACGTGAATACAACGCGCCTTATCTGGACGCCAAACAACGGATGCTCCAGGGATATTTATCGGACTTTTAATGGCCCTTTACTTGTCATGTAAGAAAGTTAAAGGTCAAATGAGTCAAATATTAAACGTAAATATGCGAGACACATTATTGCTATCGGCGTGCTTAGTCAGAATGGTGAATAGAAAGCAAGTCTAGAGTTTGAGCATGGAAGGTCACATCTTGGGACTGAACTAAAGTGCTATGGGAGGTCCATATCTGGGAGTCGTGGAACCAAATGGTATGGGAGGTCCACGTCTAGGGAGATGGAATTAAAGAAACATGGAGAGGTGCACACATGCGGAGGTGGAAGTAAAGGTGCATGGAGAGTCCACATCTTTAAGAGGTTGAACTAAAGTGGCATGGGAGTTCACTTCTGGCAGGTGAATCTAAAGTGCATGGAGGTTTCAACATATCTTGGGAGTGAAAACTAAAGTGGCATGGGAGGTGCACATCTTCAGAGTGAACTTAAGTGGCAGGGGTGCACACTTCGGAGTGAAACTAAAGCTGGCATGGAGTTCACATGGGGAGTGTGGATAATAAAGTGGCATGGGTGTGCACATCTTGCGAGGTGAAACTATAAGTGCGTGAGAGTTCACCTTGCTTGGGGAGAGGTACTAAATGGCACAGGGAAGTGCACACTCGGGGAGGTAATGAAGTAAAAAGTCGATTGAGGGTTCTACATCTTGCGGAGGTGAAAGCTAAGTTCTCATGGGAGTCCACGTCAAGGAGTGTGGAATAAATGCATGATGACTGCACATCTGTGAAGGT
>JZLH01S0602378.1:27216-70641 GCA_001188425.1 Eucidaris tribuloides | reverse complement strand
CTGAATTTGCAGCTACGACAGTACCTTTTCTCAATCGCAGATAAAAAGATAAAAAATGTAAAGAGTTAAGTTGCAGTTACTTCAGGTGCAATTACATTTGTTATGGCCTACGTTTAATACTTCATATGTATAATAGTTAATGGTATTGTGCGTTTTGGTCCAACACTGCACCATTGTGATTGTGTCACAAACAGAAATTACATCTTTTGTACAAATGTTTGGCAAGCAGATTTGTGTTGATTTATCGCATTTATTCAAACATGGCAGGGTATTAATGTAAGGCATTTTTTGAATAGTAGTAATGATAATGGAAAGGAGATTGCCACAGGTTTCTTATCATGCTTATGGCATTTGGATTAAATAAAATAAATGTAATCTGTTCATGCAACTACAATGGATCACAGACGACAAATGCAAGTCAGAAAATGTTCCCAAGGTAGCCAACTGTAACACTGCGACAGGAGAAAACTGTCCCCTGTGGCCCGTATTTATAACGACCATTTCTCTATGGATACATTCGCCAATTGCTAGAAACTTGGCACAGTAATGGAAACTCCTCCCTGTACAGTCGGTGTTGTCACTTTATCCGTCTTTGATGATGTTACAATTACATGTATACACTTTGGGGGAATATCTCATTTATCAAACGCAATATGGGATAGGTGGGATTTGAAGTTTCAGAATTAGTTAAGTGACATAAAACTTGTATTCGACATCACATACAGTACGTGTATTTTGCCAGTGTAACACACTCACTCTCAAATAAAAAACAAATGATCTTGTAACTAGTATTTGCTTTTTGTAATCACAGTTTGTATTGATTTTCCACGAATTAGCCGTCGTACAACAGTTTCATCAATATATCAACATCATATTTCCATTATAGGTAATAGTTTTTTCTGATCAATTTTCCATATCTTATTTATGGCGTTAGGAGGTCTTAACATATTCTGTTTTCCTAATAAAATAACAACTTTTGTAAAATTCATTATGTTTCTGTTGATTTTATATAGGATACTTTTCTCCGTCGCCTTCGGAGACAGACCGCGGACAGGGTAGGTATAGCCGTACATTTAAAATAATGTATGAGTTGCAAATAACGTTGATGATATTTTAAAGGTAAATGACATGATTGGGTGTAGGCTTTGACTTGGGGTAAAACTGTTTTAGAATCAAATAAACTATATGCGAGGATTCTACTGTGAAGTTTTGTTTTTAGTCAAAGTTTGGCTCATTTTAAAATAGCTTCCATCAGTTTACCCTGTGACAGACAAATCTGTTGTGTAGCTTTCTGTGGGATTTGATTTTTGGGCCTCGAGAAAAATAAACGGCTGGTATGTTCACATTTGATTCTCCTTAAACCAAGACAAATCCTTCCAGCCAGGAGATCTACACCAGCTGGTGTATCATTGGTATATCTTTCAACCAGTTTGGTTATAAAGGCATGTTTTATTTCTCCCAATCATGTCACTGCCCTTTAAATAAAAGGTAAATGTAAGTCCAATAAATGGACGCTGAAGCCCTAGATCAGGGTTCAAATGAGTAAAGAATCAGTAACGTTGTTTAGTTCTTCCCAGCAATTTCTAAGGCCAAATGTTTCCCCTTCTTTGGCAAGTAGTATCACAATTGGCTGAGACGGTTAAAGTTATTGTGTATCTGTATTTAGGTTGAATTTCTATTATGATCGTAAGGCAATGTACATGTATAATGACATCATAAAACAATGTTTCCAGTTTTAAAAGATCTAAATACACAATCCTTCATGTTGATGTAAGTGTCTCTGATAAGATCTAAATATGAAGTTTGATTGTACTTCAAACGATCATCAAGTTCTTTAAAGATATATCGGTAGCCGGTTTTGTCATAACCATACATCCTTTAACTGCCGTAATGCAGTTATTAAAAAAAATAAACTCAACTCTATTTTTGTTAGTGCAGGGGGTAGAGTTTACAAAATATATTCAATATTTCGTACATATAAGCCCTATTCGTTTTGTCACGTGTGTGTTGCAGGAGATGCTACATACATCCTGATAATACTGTCCTATGATGATTTATGAAAGTATTTTTTTTTCAAATGCATAAATTTAAATGCAGTTATTTAGAATGTAGTTACTGAAGACGATATGTAAAGGATTCACATATTTGACACATTGTAAATAAAGAGACAGTAAATATTCCACAAGGACGTTGTGATACCACAGTGATGTTAGTAGATTTTTCTTGTTAAATTAATTGTAATTTGATGTTACTTTGTCCGTATTATTTGTTTAATTGCATTTATATGTTAACATGTTTGTTTCTCAAATATAATAGATCGGATGCTATTAAATATATATATCTTCCCAGTGGTAGCCTAACTGTCTTAAGTTTTGCACTCTAGTGTTTTTGTACATTCAAACACAATCAGATAAATCATACAACAAAGTTGGGACTTTTTTCAGTTGATCCCCCTTAAACAATGACTTTAAGTAAGGTTGGTCTCATGCAAGAATACTATGTTTTAACAGACAACTTGAAGGCTTAAACTGACAAACATGCCACTTGAATGGTATAAATATAACTTGAGCTGTTCTTATCACGGAATGGGCTTCAAATACCACTTTTGTATGCTAAATTAGTTGATAGCAAAACCCGAATAAGATTGCTATATTTAGTTCGTAGAATGATGCAAACAGTTTTGCGTGGTGTCGGTAAATATTGCGCACACGCACACTCCAGATGGAATCAGCATGAAAACAGTAGTTCGAGTAACTGCTATTGTTTATAAAAGCATACAGTCTCACTCAAAATTTATGAACGAACTTCTGTGTTAAGCTTTTCAGTAAAATGTTTAACATGCGGTTCGTGATCTTATACGAACATCTTTTTCTTCTTAACACAGAATAAAAATCATCTGTATCCTCTGATGACATTATCACTAAACTGTTGATGTACACAGTTTTGTTTCTTTTGATTCAAACAGACTCCCGTACCGCCAGAAATTCGCCTCTTTCACGCTGAAACAAAAATCGCTGTACGGTTTGCCAGCACCACCATTCGGGCACACATACGGAATGGAGCCCTTGTTAATCAAAGAGTCTCCTTCGATCTTCTACTTCCGTTAAATTCGTACATTTCTGATTTCAACATGTAAGTATTGTCCAAAAAGCAACTTGGTACCAGAAGCCAAACCCTATGCATTTTAAAAAATCTGGTTTATTTTTTTTTACAACGAAATAAAGTAAACCCAAAATTAGAAGGAGAGGAAGGAGGAGGAGGAGGAGAGAAGCAAGAAGAAGCAGAAGAAGAAGAAGAAAGAGAAAAGAAGAAGAAGAAAAGAAGAAGAAGAAGAAAACACGAAGAAGAAGAAGAAAAGAAGAAAAAAGAAGAAGAAAGGGAAGAGAGAGGAGGAAGAAGAAGAAGAAGCGAAACAGAAGAAGAAGAAAATGGGGGGAGAGGAGAAGAAGAAGAGAAGAAGAAGAAGGAAAACACAAGAAAAGAAGAAGAAGAAAAAAAAGAAGAACAAGAACAAGAAGGGGGAGAGGAGAAGGAGGAGGATATGGCTACCAGCAGTATCTCGTGATCATTTGTTTTTGTATGATACTTGTGTATCCTTTTGAATTTGTGTGTTTACATTCGGAAATACCAATAACCAACCTACCAAGGAGGAGGAGAACGAGCTGGAGGATCGATCAAGAATAGGAGGAAACATGAACGTGTCCACCATTGATATTTCCTTATGAATACTTATCTTGTAATTTTCAGGGTCGTGGATGGCACAAAATATCAAGGATATGCCATTGATCGTTGTATGGTCAGCGATATGTCGCAGCCTTCTGATGTGTCCATCTCGAGTATTGAACAGAGAGAATACACAACCGGGTAAGTCCTTTACCGTTTTTCATTACCTGTTTTGAAGACAATGGTGGCTACAAACTCTGTTCGCATTAAAGGCAAACTAATTTTGTTAAGTACTACTACTGCTACTACTACTACTACTACTACTACTACTACTACTACTACTACTACTACTACTACTATACTATCACTACTACTACTACTACTACTACTACTACTACTACTATACTACTACTACTTCGACTACTACTTCTACCACCACCGCCACTTCTACTACTACTGCTACTACTGTTACGAAATATTATTTCGTATTTCGTGGTAACGAAATAAAAATGAAATAAATAAAACGCAAACGTCCCGTAAGGGGCTCCGTAGCATTTTCACTGTTTTTTTCTCACTCTCCCATTCTTTTCTTATTTTGCTATTTAAAGCGATGAACAAACTAGGAATGTGTTCACTGTAACGGTCAACGCCGTCCCGAGAGGCAATGTTCATATCATGGTCGAGTACCAGGAACTCATAGAGCGAAAATCTGGCTGGTACACGCAACGAATCAGCATCAGACCTGGCCAGGTATAGTGTCGGTGAATCCGATCTAACATCATAGGCGGGAAATCTCCTGTTTTGGAGTTTGAGTTTGAGTTTGAGTTTGAGTTTTTGATGTTTTATTTATCCAAATGAAAAGTATAACAATACATTGCGATACTTACAGTTTTACAAAGATATTAAAAGGATAAATGGGACCAGAAAATAGCATTAAATGCTAATCGTGTCTGGTACCATTAACACACATAAGTAGCACAACAATGAGAATACAGTATAGTGAAATGAATATGAATAAATGTTGAATACATACTAAAAAGCTATACGCTATTCTACATCTAGATATAGTCTAAAATATATTCTGTGATTAAATACAAAGCTTTGGCATCTAAACTAAATAAAAATGATAAAGGATTGGCTAACATCATGTTTTTAAAAGCCAAGAACCTTGGTTAAAAGTTCAAAACAATTATTCCATTAACATTTGCAATATTAGAGTTTTACGAAAGCAATACACTGATGCTTTCTCCCGTGCGAATAGGGGTAAATCATTCCCCCCCCCCCCAAGAAAAAGATGAATCCGTTCTCCCGTTCCAATGCATCTATGTATGTATGTATGCAGTTGTATTTTGAGGTACACACCATCCCGTAAGTAGACTTTCAAAATAGACTATAGTTACGAATTTTATTGGTGCTACAATGGCACAAATACTTTTGCCCGTCAAAACAAGAATCCTTTTTTTTTCAATTATACAAATTTCTGTCGTCTTTTTACACGGTGTACGATCGTTTTATGGCCCCTCCCCCATTTTGATGATTTAATTGAAAAGAAAATCATGTCAATACAATGATGATTCTCGAATAAAACTTTAGTATTACACGGTATACAATCAACGTGTAAATTTGGTGCATCTCTTGTTCTTATAATAATTTATTCACGTATTTTTTTAGTAAAATGAAACAAACACGATTCATTGATACGATCAAAGAGACAGTATCTCACATATCATTCACAGTCTTGGTATTATCCTCATAATTTGTCTGTCTTTCTTGCTCTCTCTCCTTATGTTTCACCGATCCTTCGTCGAATGTAGACGGTTCATGATTTCCGAATATTCGCCTCTGTGATCGAACCTCAAGGTATCGTCCGATCTGAGGCTGGAATCGATACTCGATCGTACACGGAATCGTTATCGTCCCTTCTCTTGGATACGATGGCAGCACTTGCTCTTTCAAGTAAGGAAGATACTCATTTTTTTTAATCAAATGGTTTATTGCAAAATAATCAGACAATTTCACAAACATATGAAAATATATTACATGTAACTTAAACAAAACATATTTCATTTTCTTCAATTACGTATTCACAAAGATACATAACCTTTTGGACTTACACTTTTTTTTCAATAATCAGACGATTGTAAATTGATCGTTTGAAAATATTAAAAATAGCAAAATTATTAAACATTTGTAATTTATTTTGAGAACGAGTATATGCCACATAAATTGCGTATTTAGCGTAAACAATAAGACAATTTAAAGTATCAAAATATCTGTTTTCCAAATCATAACCTTTTATCAGGATAAATTCATCAAAAGCAAAGTTGACATTGAAAATTTTTGCAATTATGGTACTAAATCTTAACCAAAATAATCTCGTTTCTTTACACTTTACAAACATATGAATAGAGTCGTGAACTTCGTCATCAAGTAAACACATAGGAGAATTACATAACTTCCATTTAAATAAATTACATCTGTGTGGTATCAAATCATGTAAAAGTTTAAAATTAAATTCTAATACGTTCTTTTCTTTCAAGACTTTTAAATTAAATGACCAGATGTCTTTCCAATTAAATTCTTTTGTGACTCTCAAAATAGATTCCCATTTGTTTTCAATTTGCGGTTTAACAATAGAATTATTTTCAATCATTGTATAGAAAAAGTTAGACTTTCTTTTTTTATTTGTATTCATTAAAACAATTCTCATGACATTGAAATTCGGAGTACATTGATACTCATAACTGCACAGCAAAATCGCTGTTTAAAATATTTTAAACAACTGTTGACCCTTGTTTAAGCCTGTCACTCTAACAACATTGTTTAAAACTTTTAAACAACCGTGGTTGCGGAATCCGTCTTTTAAACAATATTGGTTAAAATTTGAACAGCATTGTTCAAATTTCAGTATTGTTTATGAGACGGATTCCACAATCATGGTTGTTTAAAAATGATAAACAATGTTGTTAGAGTAACAGGCTTAAACAAGGGTTAACAGTTGTTTAAAATATTTTTTTGCTGTGTGGACGTTGATTAGACCCTTGGATAATTTCACGAGCGTATTTTTCATAATTTCATTGATTGTTCTGTATCAATTAAGGTTCATGAATATGCAATAATTATACGTGATTAACTTCATTGCAAAAAAGGGCGTTATTTATAACACCCAGGTTGGTATAAAATATAAACAACAGATAAATTTGAACTTGATTCCATGTAGGCCGCATAAAAAAGAAGAATGTTATTTTTTCACCAAGAATTTTGATAATATCTAGGTATATTGATTTCCTGCATTTTAGTATTTGCAGTGTCTTTTTTTTTACAATGGTATTACCTCTTCTTTTTTTTTTACTGTTATAGAAATCATAATGCAAAATGAACACGGTCAAACTTGAAAAAAGGTTTAAAGGTTTAAATACGATTACGTGAATACAACCGCCTTTTCTGACGCCAAAACGATGCTCTCAGGGAGTATTTATCGGGACTTTAATGGCCTTGTACTTGTGTCATGTAAGAAAGTTAAAGGTCAAATGAGGTCAAATATTAACGTAATAGGGCGAGACACATTATTGCTATCGCGTGGCTTATTCAGAATGGTGTATAGAAAGCAAGTGCGTAGGATGGTTTGAGCATGGGAAGGTGCACATCTTGGGGACGTGGAACTAAAGTGGCATGGGGAGGTCCATATCTTGGGGAGGTGGAACTAAAGTGGTATGGGGAGGTCCACGTCTAGGGGAGATGGAATTAAAGAAACATGGAGAGGTGCACATCTTGCGGAGGTGGAAGTAAAGTGGCATGGAGAGGTCCACATCTTAAGGAGGTGGAACTAAAGTGGCATGGGGAGGTTCACTTCTTGGGGAGGTGGAACTAAAGTGGCATGGGGAGGTTCACATCTTGGGGAGGTGAAACTAAAGTGGCATGGGGAGGTGCACATCTTGCAGAGGTGGAACTTAAGTGGCATGGGGGGTGCACACCTTCGGGAGGTGGAACTAAAGTGGCATGGGGAGGTGCACATCTTGGGGAGGTGGAATTAAAGTGGCATGGGTGTGCACATCTTGCGGAGGTGGAACTAAAGTGGCGTGAGGAGGTTCACTTCTTGGGGAGGAGGTACTAAAGTGGCACGGGAAGGTGCACACTCGGGGAGATGGAAGTAAAGTGGCATGTTGAGGTGCACATCTTGCGGAGGTGGAACTAAAGTTCCATGGGGAGGTCCACGTCAAGGGGAGGTGGAATTAAAGTGGCATGGTGAGGTGCACATCTTGTGAAGGTGGAACTAAAGTGGCATGGAGAGGTGCACATCTTGGGAAGGTGGAATTAAAGTGGCATGGGGGGGGTTCACATCTTGGGGAAGTGGTACTAAAGTGGCATGGGGAGGTGCACATCTTGAGGAAATGGAACTAAAGTGGCATGAGGAGATTTACATCTTTGGGAGATAGAATTAAAGTGCCTCTGGAAAGCCGAAAGAAAATAGTTTGTATGGACACCAAAGTGTGAGTTTTTCACTTGCCAAAATTGATGTTTTTGCGGTTTGCCTTCACTTTATTAACTCCTTGTTTGCTTCTTTTCTGTGCTTATTTGTATTTGTCTTTTGTGCAAAAGCTTCCGAAAGTACGAGAGGGAAAGTTTACAACCTCGGCAGTTACATTCGTTCGGGTGGGTCATCCAGTTTTACGGTCGACTATCGACCAAACATACGTCAACAGGGAGAATACGAAAATCGCTATCTTACACCCGGTGTGTATGGAGATTTCATCGTACGCTACGACATCGCGCAAGCTCCGGGCATTGGTGACGTGCAGGTGAGATATCTTGATTTTTATATTAAAGTTTGAAGATACCGTCAACTTCAATATCTCGAAGTGTGTTGATTCCTTACTTTTTTGAAATGTTGGTTCATAAGTTGTGTTTTAGTGTTTTTACGAGTGTATTCTCATGAACAAAATGCACATTACATGACTAATTCATTAAAGGAAGATGTAGCGGGCAACTAACAGGAATACATTAAGAAATATTTTGGGGTAACTGTCAGTTCTTGCCAACCAATTAGATCGCACGTGCGCTGGTCTTGAGCTGACCTGACGTTACCTAGGTATGCCGCCCGACGCGTGTTAATCGCGCCGTATTAATTCATGCACCTTTTGAATCAATAAGGTCCTCCCCCTGTGCCTGAATCGCGATCATCTTCTATGGAGAAATTTCGCACAGACATAAAATTAACAGAAATTACTAATTGATAGGGCCTTGCTGAGGGTGAGTCTCACAAAGTACTCTTAATTTTTTTATCACCATGTACCATAATTCTCACAATACTCACAATGTCATTATTTTTTTCTTATCTTATTCCTGTTAGTTGCCGACTACATTTTCCTTTAAAATAATAGAGCTAGGTTTATGCCATGTTTACTTGAGGAGAAACAAGCAACCATTTATCCATGTTTAATTAAAGTATGACCAGGAGAAATTGATCCAAACGAAGACTACACGACAATTTCAACCGTTATTGCACTTTCTAACAGGGCCGTCGATCCATGTTTCGGATTGGTTTGGCAAAAGTGAAAAAATGTCAAAAATTTTCGGCGCGCTCCAAGTTTGCATTAGAAAATTTTGCGCTCGAAGCGCGCCGAAAAATTGACAAGTTTGTATATTTGATAGCATTTTTAGGCTAATTTTAATAGTTTTGTAGTGCTTTCAAATGCTTTTTAAACATACCCTTGCATTAAATATTATGAAATTTTCAAGTTGACAAAATTATTGGGGGGGGGGGAACTCGATATATCCCCCCCCCAATATTTTCATTGGGGTGGCGACTGCCCCCTTACCACCCCAGGATCAGCGCATCGTTCAACAAAGAGGAAATGCTTGACTGTGCAATTTTCACAGCAGAAACCTTAAACAGTATACGTGATTCAGGGGTCATTGTGTCCTAGATTGAAAATTACTTTTAATCTTGTGATTTCCTGAAGTCAAACTCAATGAAGTGAAAGTTTTTTGATATAAATCTATAAATCTTGTTTAAATCGAATATCTGCGATCTTTCTCCCATTCCCCAAGACCGAGGGCCTCAACTTCATCCATCGTTTTGCGCCCAGCACCATGGCGGCGGTGAGGAAGAGAGTGGTGTTCGTTCTCGACATCAGCGCGTCTATGTACGGAAACAAACTCCGACAGACCAAAGAAGCGATGTACACCATTCTAGATGAGATGAGAGGTCGGGATCGATTCAACATTGTGCCTTTCTCCGATGATGTCTATCTGGATTGGCGACCGAACCAAATGTTACATGTGACTTCTCAGACGATTCGCGATGCGAAAGACTACATAAGGAACTTGCGGATTAAAGCAGGTAACCACTGGCGTACCTGGCGCACGTCGTAAGGGGAGGCATTTTTTTTTGGCAGGGGTCCGCTGCGAGACTCCTAAACTTCCGCACGTCCAGAAAAAAGCTGATGAGCGGGGAGGGGGGGGGTGGTACTGACGAACAATTTTTCATTCCAAATCCAAGGTCTAATTTTTTTTCTGGTCACGCCAACCGCCGAAAAGTCGTTTAGCGGAAGGGGTGGGGGTAGTAGTAAAGTAAAAATTTTCATTCCAATTCCGAGGTCTTCAATTTTTTTCCAACACACCAACCGCCGAAAAGTCGCGCAGCGGTTGGGGGGGGGGGTGATTACGAAACACTTTTCACTCCAAATCGGAGGGCCAAGCGGGATTCCTTTTGGTACATGGTCCCCCTCCTAAATCACCTGACAAGCAAAAAACGGTCCCTTCTTCCTCGCCATGAGGGGCACTCTGTCACCCCCCCCCCCGGTACGCCAGTGCAGGTAACTCACTGTCGGGGTACGTAATTCTTAACTTGCCAATGTTGACTCGGGTCCACTCATCAATGTCAACCTTAAGGAATGAACTTAATAGTCCATACTCTAAACACAAGTGTTAACTCAGCGGCTAACACCTTTTGTTTATTGTAGATGTTGCACAAGATTAACACTAAACATGTTGAAATCGTATAATATAATATATATTAGTAACACATAAAATTCTATCAATAACACGAGGACGTTGCTGAATTCAAACTGCTTATCCACTAAAGCGACATTAGAATTTAAACTGTAGAGACAGGGCCTGACGCTTCGATCGTAGCAGGACCTTCCTCAAAGGCAAAACTTTTGCATTTGATAAAGGTCCTTCTAGGATCGAAAAGTCAACCCCTCATATTTTACAGAAGTAATATGAAATCTTTTCACACATTTCAAAAATGTTTAAATTGTACCTTTTTGACCTTTTGAGTAATACCTTGAATTCAAACTGCAATGCGTACAGGTACGAATCTGAACGACGCCATGTTGGAAGGCTTCGGACTCCTGGAAAATACAGGATCCATGAACTCCAGTAGCACGAATCCCATGGTCTGTATCCTGTTTCTACTGACGGACGGCAAGCCCTCTCAGGGCGTCGTCAATCTCCAAACCATAGAGAGGAACGTACGCCAGGCCAACAACGACAGATGTTCTCTCATAACCCTCGGGTTCGGCCGACTAGTCAACTACGACTTCCTCGTTCGTCTCGCGCTGCAGAATCGAGGACTGGCGCGAAAGATTTACGAAGATTCGTCTGCCTCGCGTCAGTTACGTGGTAGGTCTTTGATGGTAAACTCTGTATCAGGTTAACCGAAGGGCGGCTTCCCAGGGAAACAACTCGGCACAATGGAGATTTCTTTTAAACTGGAAACATCGTTGAACTACTCTGGGAGAGTTGTCTTCGGGGTAGCTATCCTCCGGGGAAGGAAGGGGGGGGGAATTTGCCTTTGGGGGACTTGTCAGATGGGAGTTGTCCCCGAGGAGTGACATTTTTTTTCATAAAAAATGACGAAATAGGTTGCTGTAAAAAGCAAAACGACTTTCGGATTTTGGAACCAAGGGTCAACACGCGCGTTCAATAGAACGCGCTATCCATTGGACATGTTGGAGCCCCACCAATTTTTGGTACTTTTTAAACTTTGTTACAACGGTTCCGAAAGTTCCTAAGAAATCATTTAGCTCCCGGGAGAGATGTTCTCCGTAAGAGTAGTCGTAACATTTGGAAACACTTATGATTGTATTGCTTACATTTACTTTTTCAATAATTCGCGGCTAACGGGGGGGGGGGGTGTGGGGAGGGGGACGGCCGTCTCTGCTTGGAAACGTCTTTCCATGGACCGTTCCAGACAGACACAGCTTCACTGTCAAGTAAAACCCATCTCGACATTAACAGTTCTGAATTATGATCCGTTGTCACTTGACAGGTGTTTACAATGAGGTGGCCACGCCCTTGCTCTTCGACATCGTGGTCGAGTATCTAAACAACGTCGTCAATGCAGACTCGCTCTCGACAACGACATTCCCCAATTATTTTAACGGGTCAGAGCTGGCAATAACCGGTCAGTTGAACAGGGAAGACTTACGGTTTTTACCGGTCAGGATTACAGCAATTGGATCCAATGGTGTTGTCACTTTCCAAGAAGATGTCAACCTACGGGTATGCATAATGTTTCTTTTGTTATTAACTATTATACCTCTCATCTCCACCCTAATACTAATCAGGGGCAGCGCCAAAGGGGTGGCAGTTGCTCCTAAAATTTTCAAGAATCGGAAAATCATGGGGGTTTTCACGAAATTTTGGCGTTTTGGACATTTTCGTTCCCCCTATTGATTTTAGCCCTCCTTATGATTATACCCTGGCGCCGCTCCTGATACTTATTACACCATTGGCGGTAGCCTAAACTGAATGACTCACCACCATTAACAGTTAATAATTTGTTTTTCAGTTAGTGAACATGGACGCAAGGGCGGCGCCATGGGGGGGGGGGGCAGAGGGGCGGCCGCCCCTCCGGAAATTTTCAATATTCAGAAAAACATCGTGTTTTCGTTGTGTAATTCATGAAATTAAAGTCTTTTTGTCATTTTCGCCCTCTAACAGTTTTCGCCCTCCATAAGATTTACCCTGGCGCACCCTCTGCATGGACCTACTCTACTTTTCTGTTATGAATGTATTGTTTCCTTATCTGTTCATGTGTGAAGTAAATGCATCGTAAACGTTGAATTATTCAAGTTTCAATTTCTCTACCAAATAGATTGAATGCAATACGTCCTAATGCAATTTCATTACGTATACTAATCATTTATCGATATACCATGGACTTGTATTACCTGTTCTAGAAACAATATTTTCTTTAGTTAAAAGTATTAATATCCAAATGTCTACCATCTTGTGCCAGAGTTTTAAACAGGTCGACGTTCCAAACAACCCAAAAGTATTTTTATCATTACTATCTTTTTTTTGGGAGGGGGGGGGTCCTGAAAAAAGAAAACTTTATTTTACCAACTCATTTAAAACAATATAATAATTCTAACAATCATTATATGTATATAAATTGTTATATTTTATTTTCTTTGAAATGAAAGAAGGAACGGCGATTATCTTTACTGGCGGTAAGTACCCGGTGACGTAACATATTTTGTGGATTTATGTTTTTTCTCGCAAATTTGATACTGATTTCATCTTTATTCTTGCAATGCTGGCAAATTCTGTAATATTGTGGGCTTTACAAGTAAACAGAGGGTACACTAAAATTGTTTTTTTCAATGACTGACCTAATTTATCTTCTCTAAACAGAGCTGGATCTTGGCATTTTTTTGTACTAGCCAATCGGGCAGGTAACTTTTAAAAGTTACTTGCCCCAAAGGAAAGTTACATACCCAAACATAGCATCGACTCAACATCTACACAAAATCTTACCCGCCAGCCGGACCTGCTCGAAGCAAAAGTCACCCGCCATGGGCAGGCGGGCGGATGCTAATGTCCAGCCCTGTTTCTGACGTATAAAATGATAACCAGCGATCAACAAATTATTTTGAGGTTTCTTACACAAGTACTTAAAATGGAGAAAATTACCAACTACTACTAATTTTTTCATTATTAATGTCATGAATAAAAACAATATTCCTGATAACTAATGCTATTTGCTGACTTACTTTGAATCTATTTTCGTTTTCTTGGGATTGCATGGTATGCGGAAAGTCTATCTACTTCCTTACATTAAGTACAGAAATCATAACAAAATATATTTCGTTGTATCTGATTGGAAACGCTGGTCTTGAATCATCTTTATCTCTCTTCTTGAAATCGTCTTATGCCCTTTATCCTACTTTCTATCACTCATTTCTATCAGTCTATCTGGAAATTTCCGAGATCCGCTCTCTTATTCTTCCGCTGAGGAAGAAAATCAAACACCCGAGTATCATGGCTCTCTGTCAGTAGTCATTAAAATAATTTATTTCATTTTACCTCGTAAATGTGTTTGTTGAACATAAATTTGCTCTTCCGAAATGGTCAGATTGCAAAATTATCCCTTACTTTCTAAAACGCAACTAGGCTGGGGGAGGGGGAGGGGAGGGGGGGGGGCAAGTGCCCTTCCCCTTCCGATCGAAGGGGGGGGGAATTCAGGTTTTGGGGACTGTTGTGTTCGTGCTGTGTGTTTCCACATCGCCGCTTCATTCAGAACAAACTAATCATTGTACTTATTTTGTTTCCAATAATTTCTATTAAACTCCTCAGTGGCTAGAGAAACTCTGTGCATTTTTTGTCTCTTTACACAGCTCAATGCGCCATACTTTGTGCTAATTATACCCTCAAAAAAAGAGAGAATTAATACGGTGATACAAAGATAAAACAAATCCTTATACCCCAAAGACTTACTACTTGCAGTGACCATAGGCCGTAATTGCTACGCTATCCAATTAAGTTTACCTCGTATTCGCATTGTACGCACCATTACTATTGCGCACCTGGTTGTCTTCACCACCAAACCTATACCTGACGAGCGCTTACTTGTCGGATCAACTCCTTGCACTGCTGGTTGGTAGAAAAGGCCATCACGCGGCAAAAATGATGAAGCACTAATGACGGTCAATATCAGTGCTATTTGCATTCAAAGACAAATATTTTCACAATTTTCTCGATAGTTAATCCGTTGACCCGATCATTCCCGCTATGACTCTATTCCCAACGCAATTAAGACTACGGGTTCCTCTTCCTCCTATTCCTCTACTCATCCCAAATGTCCTGTTAAGCGCTCTGATAACATTTTTTTATGATTTTGTAAATGATAATAAAAATCATCAGTCCTCAGATCCTATACAGGATGATGTATCTAGTCCTCTGATATTACAGAACTCCTCCAAGATATCCACAGACCACCAGGTCCCTGAGCTACTCGTGGTTTTACCCTCGTACTTCAAACTGTCGTCTGAACAACGATTCGACAGGCTGATGACGTATTGGCGCCAAAAGACCACACAGGTCTCCTGTTGTTGTGTAGCCGTATATTGCATACTTAAGCTATTTAGCGGTAGCTTTAAAATGTGTGACAGTCCATAAAATTAAGGTTTATGTTTTCCGTAAATGCCCTATATTGCAGTAATATTTTACTCGATTATCTTAATTAATGCTACGCTAAAACAGGTTTCCGTGTCTTTTTTGTTCTGAAATCGGGGTCCTTAAACAGTCTCTCAAGGTTTCATATAAGATGTAGATTAAGCGAAGCAAATATGAACTTGTATCTGACGATATAAAAAGCAAAGATTAATGAGGATCCAACATTTGAAATATGGCCTGTATGAGTTGATAACAAGAATGCATTTATACAGTGTGTCCCCCATAATGGTCCATTTGGAAATATTTTTTTAAGATATCAAAATCATATTCATCCTAGTCAAGTTGGGTATTGTCTTAAAACTAAAAGACAATACTTTCCAGTGCAATTTATGTCATTCCATATTGAATTTTCTGCAATGACGCAAAATCGCGTTTGTCCCTCAGTGTATATGTAAACGCATGGTTCTGCAAAGAAACACACTGAGAGTGTGAAAAGTATACTCGTGCAATTTGACTGAACGAACAGATTTTTCAAGATGTATTTTTCTGATTTCCTATCATTCGTAGTACAATGGGGTACATAACTTTGACAAAAGGCCTAAAATTAATGACATGTGTAGATCATCATGATGTCAGTGTAAATGCAGTTTGGTAAACACGCAGAAGACATGAACAATGCCGAGTATTGTATTACTTTTTTAACATACTAGATAATCATAAAAAAAAACATATTGAAAGACAAAATGCCTTTATTCATTTTATTATTGATTTTTGTAATGCAGTTGTTATAAGTTTTGTAAGCAACAATACCACCAATTCAGTTGTTATTATGACCAATATATACACAAAAGTGGGACAAACGTGATTTTGCTTGACTGCACAAAAGTAATCATAACTTTTGATTTATTAAAGTAAATTGAATGAAATTAACTTTATCAGAAAGAAAATGTCTTCGTCTTTAATATGATACCAAATACACATACCTCTTGAGAAAAGTAATTACCCGCATTTTCTCCCGATTGGACCATTTTTGAGACACACTGTATAGGAACGTTACCATCCTGAGACAGTAGGCTATGCGGTGGCGGGTGTATTTAGGCTGTAGTAAGTGACAGAGCTGCTAAGCTTTAGAGATACGTTTTCTGCGTCAAATAAAAAAAGAATAATAGTCAACTATGTCAGGTGATGCATGTCAGTTTATTGTCTAATGCTGAGGTTTATATTTTCGTATTTTCCTGTCAGAATCCCCCTCCATCTCTACGCGGTGATAATGTGCCCGCAAACTTTGTAGAACGCACCTACGCATTCATAACGTTGCGTGAGTTATTCAACAAGTTCACGCTGGCAAATAACGAACGGGAGCGGAGAGTGCTCATAGACAGGTCGCGGGAGATCTCGCGGAGGTACAACCTACTGACCCCGCTCATGTCCATGGTCCTCGCTCGTTCACCGGGCACCGCTGTCGGGACAGGGGGCATCGGAAGCGGCACGACCACGATTACGGAAAGCAGACCGCGAGGATTTCAGTGGGCCATCGTCGGACCTGATTACGGCGTCGAGGAAGGTATCGGCGGTGCAGATTGTTCCCGAGTTCCACCGCCTGAACCACCGACAACAACACGACAACCAACGACAACGATGCCGACGACGACACTACCGCCGCCAACGACTCCTGCGACACCGAGTCCGATTACAAGGCCGGTATGTAAAATGAAAACCACTCAGAGAAAAGTCTAGACTCCTGCAGGAGCTTGGAGTGGTGAGGGCGCTACAGCACCTCTGGATGGTTTTCGAGGGGTACAGCGAACCTAACAGTTTGCTCCTTAAGTTTTGGTTTGTTCTGTCAAGCATTATTGTTCCCCATTGGTTTTCTTCAAATTGCTTTGTTTGCTTTGCATTTCCACAGGGTCATGTGAGAGATTGTATTTTTTTGTAAGGGTGCTGCAGTACCCTCAGCTTAGACACATTTTGCTCTTCATTAGTTTTGTACCTTTACAGAAGATTAAAGCATTTCCCTCAAAGATAAGATTGAGTACTTGCAGAAGAACATAATTTTAATATCAACTGTTTTCAAACCTTTTGTGAACAGATGTTATTCTGAAAATGTCACTATAGTACAAGAAAGAACAACAGAACACTTCGTTTTTGACAATCCTCTATTTAAATCCCCACTGCTGCCGAAGTGTTAAGACAGAAATCAATACGTGGGAGAATGCTAATTGTTGACATTGTAATTTAAGGGTACTTAGATGGAAACTTCACCTATTTAAACTGCCAAACCTATAACTACTAATTACAAAATTAATCCCACATAACATGCAACTGTAATATACTTTCTCCAGGAAACTAATGAAATGGGGAATTTTTAATAAAAGATATTCCATCATTAACCAGTACTCTAGATTCTCTTTAAGAATTCCTCGAAAATTTCCCCGTGGTCTTGTTCTCTTTCTTTTCTCGTCAGGGTTTTCCAATCAATCTGAGGAGGTATAACATTGAATCCGATACCACAGAGCGATACGCTCGCACAACAGTTACCGCCGAGTACGAGAATGTGGACACCGAAAATCACCCCGTGGAATTTAGCCAGCAGGTTCCCAGTGGTGCGTTCGTATCCAATTTCTATGTGTAAGTATGACATTTTATTTTCCCATTTTACCTTTTTAGGTATGCATTTAAATGAGGAACTATTAACTTTTACAGATGTTAACAAACATACCTTTTAAGCATACCTAGAGGCATAAGGCGTTTTATAGTGAGTACTATAATTTACTATGCAGAGATATCCTTTACACACATTCCACCTGCCCATTATTTGTTTCAGGGCGATTCCGTTTTGAAAACGGACATTAAGAAATTTCTAGTCTCGATGCGAATATACTATAATTACGGTATTTTCATTCTATTCCATGTAGAAAAGATGAATTTCTCATGAGGCGTTTTGCATCAAACTTTAACCAGGAAAATTTTCTCTGGTAAAATATGAAAACTCCGGTTAGCGTAGTTATACCATGATTGATTTTACCTCAGGATAAAAACTCTAACCAAAGATTTTAACTGTTATAAGCTTTATGCAACAGGTTCCAGATGTCCATTTATCGTTGCATTCTGCTATATCAAGAACATTAAACAAATGATAATACCTCATTTTGTTTGAACAGCTGATTGAAAAACGTTGTGAGAAATGCCATCTTTAAAGTACAGAATAGCACTCTATCTGTATCACTATTGGTTTCCTAGACTATTGTAAAATGACAAATCTTATGTTTGCTTTTTGCAGTGATATCGAAGGAGAACGGTATCGCGGCGTTGTGCAGAATGTACGTGATGACCGATGGCGAGACGTGTTTGCTACCGACAGGAATGGGCAGGTTCTTGCACTTCTGGCCAGGAGGTGAGAAGTCTTTTGTCATGTATGCTTGTTCATTTGTCATGAAGCGAGTAAATCACCATATACAGCGAGAAAAGTGTGACACTCGTTGTAGTTATAATTTTCATATTGTGTAAGAGATATTTTTGATATAATAGTTACGCAATTAATATATTTATTGGCTAAGTGCATACATCATGTGTATATATATTATTGTTTTCAACCTGTTTATTTTTGTCAAATTATACGTAGCAATAAAAATATAAGTAAAAATGAAATGATGATTGGGGGTAAAATAATTATATGTACCGTTATCGTTCTGATAAAACCAATGCTCATCTCTTTTAACTTGATTTCTAAATGTCCAGTATAAATAGGTAACCTTTCTCTTCATATTGTTTATAGGGACCCTACCAAAGATGCCTTCATTATGCATGTACCAAGCGTAAGGCCAAATACGCCCGTAACTTTCGTGTTGACTTACGACGAATTGTTAGATAGGATCCGTGGACAATACGAGCAACGAATCAATTTATTTCCTGGTCAAGTAAGTATGAGACTCCGAATTCAATTTTTTTGCGAGTGTGTGTGATTTCAATCAAACACCCAAAATGCATCTCTGTAATAATCTACCCAAAGTGTCACCTCAGAAGTACAAGACAGTGAAATTTCAGTTTAAGATTTCATATTTTATTGTCTAATATACTGCACAGAAATTGTTTTATATGGAGGCGTCGTTGATTAGTGGACAGGATTTCTCAAATGAAAGAACTTCGCTTAAGATCCCGTCGTGACGTTGGTGTCCAGCCCCTTGGCAAGAAACTTTATTTGCAATACCTCTGTCCACCCAGGAGTAAACATGGGTACCTTGTAAGCAAATTGGTTCGAGCTCTTTAGTAGCAGCCAGGCTAAGAATAATTTCCAGGGAATCGGATGAATATGGGCCGAAGATCAGGGAGGGAAAAGTCGTGAGAAAAGACTGCAACCAACAACTTTACCTTTGAAGAAGGTGGTCATATCCCCGACAGCACTCCAGTTTCATCCAGCCCTATCATTCTGCCATTTTGGCAAAGAGTCGGCCCTGAAGTGTTGTTGTCAGGACGGTGGTCACCTTTTTATTCTAACTTTACAGTCTAAAGGAGAAAATGAATGTGTACAGCCTGTCACTCGTAAATTTTTCACTTTTAAAAGTTCGTACAGATCATTTCAAGTACATTTTAAGGCTCCATGTTCACACTACACAAGAGAGACTATATTTTGTTCGACCATGCAGCAGAGATATTTTTTTAAAATGTAAAAAACAATGTCCTCAATACCACGATGTGCTCATCAAAGTTGAATTATTTTGTCCTCGTTCTTCTGTTTAGCTCGTTGATAATTTCGGAATAGATGTCCAAGTAACCGAGCCCCAACAAATCACGGGCATGACGGCGGTTTATCAAGGAGAGTCTTCTCGCAATAATCAGGACATCAATCTTGGTTACGGCATTATTCCGGAAAGTACCTCTCGCTACCGATTCCGGTACTCTCCGACGAGATCCGAACAAAGGTATTACACGGATAGAGGTCTCAATGGCGACATCGTAATCAAATACGACGTACGGCACACTCCCGCTGGCAGCCACACTCAGGTTTGTATTTAAGAAACCGACTTGGTAACTATGCGGATTTTTCTTAATTGAGATAGAACTCCAAAGTTAAATTCATAAATATACTTTTAAAAAGTAATCGGCTGATTGATGTTATAAGATTTTATTCTAGTTTCAGGCTTGATTTCAGGAAAATTCAATTCGGCTGCAAATGAGGTCTTCTAATTTACGTTCATCCTTTGACAACTTCTTAAGTTCAACCTATTATCGGTTTAGTCAGACATTGTCTACGTTAGAGGAAACAATTTTAATGTTCGATCAAATAGACCAAGCTTTGTGAAGTTCGTTGACAAAAACTCGTATTAACAGTAATGCAACTTTGTCGTCCGTTCCCGCCAAGACAAGAGAAAAATGTGATATAAAAATTTCTAATGCTGTTTGTAGTGAAATGTAAAATCTTGATAGGTTGAATTCGCCAATACAATACAACGTTTTTGTGCTCCATTTATCAATCCAATTCTAGGTCCAGGGTAATCACTTTGTACACTTCTTCTCGCCTTCCGAACTCGACGTCCTCCGAAAACAAATCGTCTTCGTGATCGACATCAGCGCGTCGATGTACGGCACGAAACTCCAGCAGACGAAAGAGGCGTTGAAAACGATGCTGGATAACTTGAACCCCGATGACTATTTCAACATCATCACCTTTTCCGATGGTGTCCAGTACTGGAAGGGAAATAGTCGTCTAGCGCCAGCATCGGCGAGATATATCGCTGAGGCCAAAACGTACGTCGATAGCCTAATAGATGATTCGGGTAAGCACTTTGACGTCTTGTCTGCTTCCTTTACAGTAGCGTGGGGAAAATTAATCACAAAAAAGAAGTATTTACGACTTAGGGAAAAAGAAAGGAAAATTACACATATCATGTATTTCGTTCAATAAATCGATCAAATCAATCAATTTAATTAATTTATAAACGTAATAGTGACGGTGCGAGTATAAGCTTTCGATCAGCCGTTTTTACGAACGTGTTATAAAGGAACTCTAAGGTGTTACATTATTTTCTAGTTTTGTCCGTACGTAGGTCCATTTTTTTTTCATAGATATGAATTCATGGGAAATCAGGTTGCGACCATGCTAGGGCCAAACTGAGTGTCTCGAGCTTTTCCAGGAGGCTTATGAAGAAAATGCAATGTCGCGGGCGGCATCTTCTTCATAAGCCTCCTGGAGAAGCTCAAGACACGTGGTTGGACCTCGCCCGACCGACCCAGGAACTTCAGATTGACTCCCGATGCTCTTCACAACGGCTCCGAGGAAGAGCTACAGAGTGAGATAGGTAAACACTGTTTTAACAGAATGTTGATGGGATGTTGCTAAATACAGCGACATGGGCGGGCAGTCGATTTACATTGCGCCATGGGCGTGGTTGTCACAGTCTCATATCTGTTATGTCACACCTTGTATATACTTCATTTACAGAAACCAACCTAAACGAGGCCATTCTCAAGGGAGACGAACTTCTCGATAGCGAGGCTCGATACAATCGTCCTGGAGATAAGATATTGAGTCTCATCGTCCTCCTAACCGACGGAAACCCAACGGTCGGGGAGACCGACCGACAACAGGTACTCGACAACGCGCGCGAAGCGATAGCTGGCGAACATTCGTTGTACACGCTCGGTTTCGGGCGACTGGTTGATTTCGATCTGCTCGTCAAACTCGCGTATGAAAATAACGGGATCGCGAGAATGATCTACGAAGGCAGTAACGCCGCCGATCAACTGCGAGGATTCTACTACGAGTTGTACCGTCCGTTGCTGTACGATGTTTCGATGGAGTACCCGGGAGGGGTTGTCGACGCCGGAACATTGAGTCAGCGTTTGTTTCCGGTTTACTTCGATGGATCCGAACTAGTGGTGGCGGGTCAGCTCCACGACAATCCTCCCTCGAACACTTTACGTGGCACCGTAGATTTGACATCGACCGATGGAGAGGGACAAAGGAGAATCAGCACTGACATAACAGTGAGTTCTTCTTGATTTCTTAATCAAACAAGACAAAAGTTGACAAGAATTTCAAGCAAAAAAATGCTAAGAAACCAGGTGGTGTAACTATGAAAACCAAGCTTTCACATTTTCGACACACATCTAATACACATATCAAATACGGAAATACTAAAGAATAATTTTCTTTTCCGTTGACAAGAGGTTACAAAGAAAGACCGATTTGCTTAAATACACTGATAATACGCGATCGGTTTGATTAAACAACTCTTCACCTTTTGGGTTATCTTGCATCTATCTCCTTAACTTCATTTTCATTACATCATTCATAATATGTTATTTCTATATTGAAGAAGTCAAGGGAAGTACGTTTCTATACCAAACATGAAAGGCTTGAACCTGTTAAAAGCTACCGTTGTTTGTCATTTTATCACGAAAGCGAACTTCGCCAGAGTTGAGCTATCGCCGTACGGTCCCGAACGTCGTCCGCCGGATTTGGGTGATGAAGACACTGGAGGATCTGATCCGACAGTACGGGGAGAGCACCAATCTAAACGACCGATACTCCATAGCACAGCGAATCATCGTATTGGCCAGGGAGCACAACTTCGTGACGCCATTGACCCCGCTGGCCCTGGCGGACCCACGAACGGGCGAACCGATGGACGGGACGGATGGGCGCATGCCGTTGCCCGGGTATAGCAGGGCAAATAGCGAACTCGATCTCCTGGAAGAAGCTAGTAAGATTCAATCCTGAAAAAGTCACAGATATTAGAACAAACTCAGATACTTGCAAAATGTGAAAACATATTTAAAAATGTGGCTGCACTGATATGCATACTAATTCTAAAACGTACTTGTATACATGTATTTCCGTGAATTTGAGCATTTTGTGCAATTGATAATTAATTTTTTATATTGCAATTTTTAAATTGCAACCCACAAGTATTATCTAAAATGTATAGGATACTATTTTTTTTTATAAACCCATTTGTAATGTATCTACAGGAAGTTGTACTGCGTGTTCGCATCTGAGTTAATAGATTTATCATTTACATGTATAATGTTGATTGAAATAATTTTTAATGTCAAATAATGGAATATCAATTGTTATCTTTATCGTAAAAAAAAATCGTAATTCATCTCTAAAGTTACTGTGATGTTTTAAAAAAAATATACAATTCCTACTCTAACAATATTCAACCGTTAATACTGCATACAATTCTAACATATCTCAATTAACCTGTCACAGGAATCGGTCCTACCAGGAATGCAGGGAACAGGCAAGATAGGCAAAAGGGACCATTAGCCACAGAAAACGACGTAAGTATTGTGGATGAAGTATTAGTTTACAGTATCCAAAGAGTAAGCTTTAAATAGAGGACACCCAAAATAGGTTCTGTCCGATGATATAGACAATTTGAAAACTTTCTGACAGTGGATTCTATCGGAATCTGTTCACCAATGCACACTCACTTGAATCATCGAAAATTTGATGACACAGTATCGTTCCATGTCTTATAGTTCAAAACAATTTGAAGAGCGAAAATACGTATAATGTCTAAACATGTTGGTATGTGTGTATGTATGAATATATGTTTGTCTGAACATGTATGTACCTATCTATCATCTATATTTGCAATAACCTTACACTTTCAGAGCCATGGGTGCATATTGCACCAAACAATACACACAACGTAAATACAACTGTAATTTCTCTGGTCTGTTAAGAGTTAATGAAGATGAAGTTTATATAAACTTTCAAAAGTAATCACATGAACCTTCTCTTTGGTATGTATCTCCGTCAGGATAACATCAATATCGTACTACTGGATGTGCTATCGATTATCATTTTGCGATATGCGATAACGACGATACAATGTGAAATGCTAAATGATGGTTCGTCCACTGGACAGGCCGTCTTCAAACAGAAGATTCCCCAAGATGCGTTCATATCAAATCTGACGATGTAAGTACTTCGTTTCATTGTTTGCTGTTTGCTTATTTTCGTGTTTGTTTGTGTGGACATTTTGCAGACAAATTTTGTTTGTTCAAGCGTACAACAGTTTCTCGAAATTCGAAAGTTTCTGTCGGTAATTTTTTTTATTGTTATTACTACTTTGAAAATGTGAGAGTTTATTTCTTTGTCGAATGTTTTCTCTGAAAGATTGCCGGCAACTTATATTGTAACGAAATCTAGTCCAAACCCACTTCGTAAAAATGTGCTAGCGACTCACGTGATTCATCAAGAGATTGAAATGGATAAAATGATTGAAAACTGCTTTTCTAAAGACCTTAGTCTACGCCCCTACTTTCTACCAAAATCAAGTTATAATTAGTAACTAGTAATGTCACTTTCTATTGAATAAAGATTAGATTAAAGTGAGAAGAAAAACAATATCTTCTGTCTCCCATAGGCACATGTATACGCTCAAATAAAGAACAATAAATTAGACTTACTGATATCACAGAAATAGCACAGCAATGATTATTTCCAGACTAGTGATGGAATTGAACATTGAAATAACGTTTAGAAAATTTGAATCAAATGTTCGAATTCTTCATTTACTTCAAAGAGTGATAAACTCATGACAATTTTGTGTGTTTATATTTCCTAGAACTGTCAATGGTCGCACGTATTCCAGCGACGTAACAGATCCACAAGATACAGCTGGGCTTGGTCTAGGAGACCTTGAAACCGGGAGAAGCGGAGGCATATTGTCACCACTGTACGTAAAAGCTTATTTTCTTTCCTGTTTTCTCTCATATTATGACATTTTGACTTTTGTAAGAAAGTTAATTTTACAGTCACCATCTTATTTGAATTACCGGTATCTTGACTTGATCATTATTCTGTCTACAGTTGTGCCGTTAATAGCAGCTTATCCACATACGTACCGATTTTTCTTTCAAAATTGAGAAAATCTGCTGTTTGTATGAACTTCATAAATAGATCGTATAGAGAAATATACAATTTTTCTTAAAATCTTATATTGAAGTGCCAAATGTAACAAAAAGTTTAATTGTAGAAAGTAGACAGTATGGAAAGGTAAATTTACGAAACTTTGCACGCAACTTGTCACTGACAATACAATATTTCTCTGTTTGTGCTCAAAAGGTATTGAATTGCACCATTTGAGGCTTCAAATTATACTCCATTAATTGTCCTGGTACAGTTAAATTTGTGCTCTTCAATTATACCGTAATTTCAAAGCATTTATCCAATGTTTTATTATGCATATGTATGTAGGCCTATACACATTTATTCCAAATAGAGATAATCGCCTGATAAATATCATCTATACATGTATGTCTCCTTCGTCAAAATGATTTACAGATAACGAAATAGTGCCGGAAATACGTTGTGAAGGTCTAAATGTACAGCCTAAATTTGGCAAAGCCTTCTCTAATTGCGACTTAGCACCTTGCTGCCGGATAAATGGTTTCTTTTCTGAACAACCTCACAAATAGTTTGTACACCATCTTCAGCGCATTCGTCGTAGGCTCACGTGAAAGTCACTCTCTTTCATTATTCTACATTAGAAAACTTGGGCACATTACATAGACAAGGCAATTATTTATAAACAATTTTGTGGAGTTATGGAGTATGTAACATGTAATTGTGACGCACATAATGACGTAAACCCCACCACTGCAATTTGAACGAAGATTCTTTCGAAAAAAAACCCACGCCGACGATCGGTTGTTAAAGAAAATATGCATACAAATTGAAGCATCAAAATCAATGTGATTTGCATTAAATACATTTATTATTTATATTTTCATCACAGAGGTGACCATGAAAACAACATCCTAGTGATTTCAGTACCATTGGAACCCATGAACAGGGTTCACTTCAGAGTGACGTATGAAATGATGCTACGCCGGCGACTCGGGATGATTGAGCAGAAGATTGCAGTTTTTCCAGGACAGGTTAGTAAAATTGGATTTTGTAAACATTTGACTCAGATGGTTCTTGTCTCGGGTTCTTGTGTATATCCCTGTATCTGCCAGACAGTATCAGAACGCTCATTAAAATGTTAGTTTTCGTTAGTGTATGTAGGGCGTAATACGTTTCACCTCTTCTAGGACGCAGTGTGTAAATCAAACCCTCCCCCAAATGTCCTCAGTCAGAGCGGCAGATTAATTGCACATGAATATAGGTTCCCTTAACAGGGTTGGCCGGAGTGGAAAATACTGGCGGTAAATACCGGTAAATACCGCCGCGATAATAGTCGGAAATACAGGGAAATAGGCCTACTATGAAATACACTTCAGGTGTTGCCCAAGTATTTCCAAAATGTTTTCTACTATTTTTCTGTACCTCCGTATACATTCCGAGTACTTACCAGCATTTCCCGGTATTTCCCAATGGAAAAAACTTGAATTTCCCGGGAAATAGCCAACCCTGTCCTTTAAGGTGCAAAATCTTAGGGGAAATATACGATATTGTGTCCCTCGCCTGTCAAGTCGTGGTAGGATATGTTCCCCTCGTCCTCCCCCCGAAATACAATCCATGAATCAACCTCCTTTTTGAAACTACTAAACTGAAACCAGACGAACACATACGTTCCACTTACAGGTTGTGGAAAGTCTGAACATCAACACCATCATTGTCGAGCCGCAGAGACTGTCACGTGCCAACGCTTTCCTTCTCGATCAATCGGATCCATCCACTCCGATATCATTGAATCGATTCATCGATAAGCCGGACAACACGAGATGGCAGATACGATACTTTCCTCGACAGCGAGAGCAAATGGCTATGTCCCCGGATGGCATCATGGGCGACTACACTGTCCAGTATGACGTGCTTCATAATAATGATGCAGGCGATATTCAAGTAAGGGTTCACGAAAGGAGATGTAAGGTTTTTTTTTTTTTTTTACATGGATTACCGTAAATACGTAGACACGTGTACAAAAATATCATTGTGTGTGTTACTACACACGTCACAAAATGTCCCAGCTTTGAAATTTAGATCAGTTATTGACTATTAACAAAGCCTTTGCGCCTTGCACAACTTTGTGGCGTGCCTAATAGACTTCAGAGTTCACTGTACTTGAAGAAAAAAGGAAACGAAGCTCATCTTGTCATGCTCCAGAACTATCCTTTGGACAATTTCCACCCGAACAACTACCCACTGGATGGATAACCCGTAGGTCAACCTTTCCCCCGAAAAATACCGCCCGGGCAACTATCTCGTAGTACATACTCCTTGGGCAACTACCCCTGGGTAATTGTCCTGTCGGGGATAGTACTTTTCATGGTACATGTAATTGTCATAAGCGGGTAGTTGACAAGGTGATAGTTGTCTGCAAGATATTGTCCTATAGGCGGTAATCGTCGGGGGCAGGGGATATTTTTTGTCCGGATGGTAGTTCCTGCATGTGAGGTTGTTGTTCTACGAGGCAGTGTTGTCTCGGTCTTGATTTCGAGACCGAGACCAAGACCTTGACCATTTGTTCAGAGACCGAGACCGAGATCTTGAGTGTCGAGACCAGGACCTGTACCTCCGAGACCGAGACTTTTTCCTTCCGACACCAAGACCAAGACCTCCAAAATTTGGTCCAGAGACCGAGACCGAGACCTCGAGATCACAACACTGCAATGGTCTCGAGACCAAGACCTTGACCATTTGTCTCGAGACCAAGACCCGAGTGTCGAGACCGAGACCAGGACTGAGACTTTGAGTTTCGAGACGGAGATCTTTGTTTTCGAGACCAGGACCTCCAAAATTTGCTCTCGTAACCGAGACCCAGACCTCGAAGATCACAACACTGCTTCGAGGGTGATTGTTTAGCGTGTAGTTGTCCGGAGCGTAGTAATGTTAAAACTCTTCATGTGAAAAGTCCAATTTTTTTTTTCGCAATTTCAGGTTCTCAACGACTTCTTCGTCCAGCACTTTTCCCCCTCTGGCCTGTCGGTTCTGCGGAAACACGTCATTTTCGTCATTGACGTAAGTGGGTCCATGGCGGGAACCAAACTGCGCCAAGTAAAGGACGCCCTCTTGACGATTTTGGAGGACATGCCCGAGACGGACAAGTTCAACATTCTTCCGTTCTCAGACGATGTTCATTTCCTCGACCGAGACGGGATGCTGTATTCGACGCAGGACAACATCAGAAGAGCTAAACGTTTTGTACAAAATCTGCAAGAAATGGACAGTAGGTATCAATTGTCTGTATAGAATGTCCTTTTGACATCAGTTATTTTTAAAGTAAAAGTAGACCAGATTACTTTACATACTTCATTAAACAAAGGTTGTTCCTAACAACCTGAGAGCTTGTCCGAGGCTTGTCCGACATAGCAACAATTATGAAAATTGGATTCCAAGTATTGAAATAAATTCATTATAAGCAGGTTAATTGAATGGTTTGTTACTAATCCACTAGGTAGTATATTCCCCCCAAAAATGAATATGATGAGTAAACTGGTCTATTTGATAACACTCATTCATACGAGCATAATAGGGCCTCTAAGTTATATGTTCTTCTTCGTAAAGCTAAAAAATATACAGTGGAAAATATTCTCCATTACGTTATGACTGACATTGCGTAGCCCACCACCATCAATATTCTGAAGGTCGAAAGCCATTCATTTACTTTCTGCCTTGGTGTCTTTCCTGATCCTTCTGTGGGTTTTGGGGGCACCATCTACAACATCCTACTGCCTTTCCTTTTGTGAATGTGGGCAAATATGTATATCAGTATCATACATTATATGTAATTCATTAAATCATGAAATTGGTCTCAAAAAGGTTCAATCACAAACTAAATGGAACCGCGCGCCGTGACCGAAGCAAAATGCACTTCCGAGTATAAATGGGTACCTGCCACAGAGGACGGATTTTATTAGAAGTTATTTTAACGTCTGGAAACGGGATGGGTCTTTTGCCGAACAATTATGATTACCCTCTCAAGCGATGGGTGAGATCATGAAAACTGTGACTGAGTAAAATTGTGTATTCCTTCCATTACACATTGACAGATACGAACCTAAACAAGGCCATTAACTTGGGTGTGACAATGTTACGCGAGGAAAACGAGCAACTGCAGCCGGACGAGGAGGTGGTGTCCATGTTGATCGTTCTGACGGACGGGAACCCGAACCACGGCGAGATCGACAAGGCGATCATAGAACGGAACGTCGCGGCGGCCATCGACGGAGACTTCTCGCTGTTCTGTCTCGGTTTCGGCGGCGACGTTGACTTCCCATTTTTGACGCGTCTTGCTTTACAGGTACGCTTCTCATTTTAGTGCTGGAATATCACAATATGGAATCAAAGAAGAATTTACGAAGCACTTCTACGATCATCAATTACGTGGTCACTTCATTTATCTACCCAGACTGAAACATAATGATAAGCCAAGAGGACAAAATAAAGAATAACCTTCTCTGATAGTTTTCCGTAGTACACATCAAACATGTATGTAAAAATTTGAAATTTGTAGACAGGAATAACCGTTGTTATGCCTCCTACAGGTTCCGGAATACTAGGCTGACTCTAGCAAAACGTACCTACTTGCTCTTTTGTCCGGGGGAAGGGCGTCACTTTCCTAGTTTTGGTGATAGGTATTAATATAAATATTAGTCACGTAATACGCACTCAGCTTTATTACATAATCTGAAAAGTGTGATGAATTCACTGCAGAGCTATCCATCGTCTCATGTTTATTTGATTGAGATGGACATTTAAGTTGCAATATACATTACAACCGTTGCCAGGAGCGGATGTCATCACGATATAATGCGTCTAAATGAAGAGTGAGAATAGGCTGTGGAGAGCAGTTTACCTCACCTACCGTCTAAGAACAGTTTTAGGTTCGTATACATAACCCAGACTGGTCAATTACAATATACTTAGGCTTGGGTTTGAACAAGAAATCTAAAGTTAACATTTACCATTTATGCCCATACAACTTATCTTCCAAGAACCATGGAGTTGCTCGAAGTATACCTGAAAGAGCCGATGCCAGTGAACTCCTGGAAAATTTCTACTACGAGGTGGCCACGCCCCTACTGCGTGATGTCGAGTTCCGGTATTCACGTGGCGTTGAACCCAACAGTCTCAGCGAACGATCGTTCTCCAACTACTTCAACGGATCCGAATTAGTCGTTGTCGGGAAGCTGAAACCCAACTTGCCGTACGATTCTCTAAACTCCTACGTTTACGCCAGAACAGCCACGGATGATATCACGCTTCGAGGCAATGGAAATATACAGGTACTGCATATCTTATTTTCGGAAATAAAAATATATTTATATATATTTCTGTAAAGTGACTCCGTCTGTAGTAGCCAGTACTTAAGTGGTCGGTTTGTATGGCGTGAATATTCTTACAGTGTGGAATTTCTGAGGATATCTTTTGCTTTTAAATCAAATACGAAGATTTACGAAAAGAATAGAGAGTTTTATGGCATATTTCTTTTACATGTGTCATTTATAAGCATATTTAAATTTTCGAAAAGAGTGACCACAGTGTCTTCAGAAAAACGAACATGTTGTAAGATAAGAACGTACATCATCTCCTACATGCAATTCGCTGTACTTGTAAATCTGGTTTAAGAAATGAACACTGACCAATCTTTGAAGCTCAAGACATTAATACACATTGCAACCCATTCGTTTTGAATTTTAAAAGATGACGAAGCGGAAGTAAGTGAAACGCCTTTATTATAGTAGGCACAATCCATACTGCCCCTGACAAACTCACTTTGATGCAAGATCTGTGCCCGTATTCGAATTTCTAGTCGATACATTGTACAGGGAAACGCTAATACTTTGCCACTTGATTTTCGTTAAATCTGTACAAAATTGCGTAAAACGTTTGGCTTGCTTTAAATTTTACCCGATATTTATACAAGGTACCATCTCTCGCGCTGATGAACGATGATATCCCCGATGATATTATTCAGAGAATCTGGGCCTACCATATCGTGCAGGCTCTACGTCAGGAACGCGCCCTCAACGAGGGCAGTTTGGAGCATTCCACGACGGGGGAAGGCGAAATCAGGGACACTTCAGTCAAATACAGGTTTGTGGCCAGCAGTCTTGAATTATTTTTTATGTTCACCTTGTGCACTATTATGAGATACAAATTACCGTATGATGATTAATACATTGTAATTACAGAAAATACTTTAAACAGATCAATCTTATCTAACTCTAACTCTTGACGCTGAAATTTTACAAAATTCATCTAACTCTAACTGTTGACGCTGAAATCTGACATTTGGACAGATTGAAATATAACTTCCTAGCTGTAAGAGTAAGTTTCTAAGGCCCCCATTCAACAGAACGGAAACTCTAAAAGACCACTGAAAGACAAAAAAAAATGGCCAGGTCTTTCAGCAGTCTCTAAGACCGGTGAAAGTTTCTGTCTCTGTTGATTGGCTCTGAAAACCCCTGAAAGATCACTAAGGACCAAAAATCAGTATTTCCATCAAGCTCCTCCTAGGACCTTGAGACAGCTAAAAGTTTATTAAGAAACCAACAAGACTATTGAGAGATCACTGAAAGGTCATCTGGAATACTGCTAGAGATTTTTTTTAAAGAATCAATCAAGATCTCTCAGAGACTGACCGAGACCACTAAAAGAACTCTGAAAGATTGACCAAGACACCCGAGAGAACTCTGAAAAACTGATCGAGCCTGCTGCAAGAATTCTGAATGAACGCAATCTTTCAATGGTCTTCCAACGGCCTTTCAGAGATCTTTTATGCAACAAATAATCTTTCAGCGATCTCCATGCATGTCTTTCACTGGTCTTTCAATGATCCTCAATGATCTCTCAGCAGTTTTTCAGTGATTTCCGCAAAAAAAATTGAAGGACTGTCCAAAGATCATGGAAAGACTAATAAGACCTTTGAAAGTTCATTGAGAGACCGCTAAAATACTGCTGAAAGATTGTTGAAAGACTATTTTGAATCGTTTCAAAAACATTTGCAGAACACGGAAACCACAAAGACCACTGAAATATCAGTAAGGAATCGTGAAACACTTCGGAGATCATTGAAAGTTCATTGAAAGACCATTGAAAGATCAAGCTAGTTTCATGGCCTTTCAGCGGTCTTGCTCTATGTGGAATTGGGGTTTAAACAACACTGGTAATTGAGATACACGAATTTGCCATCCATGTGACAAGTTCTTTCACGTCGTAGTTTGATTTGTTTTATTTTCAACACGAAGGTTTTTCAACCCCTTCACCGCACTGCTGGTCAAGGATGGGAGGGCTGGCCGAGTCGATCCGTTTGCCATTCGCATCATTACGTCATCGCTGCCGAGGAAAACTCGCCAGTCGCTAGCCGAGACTCTCGCTGTGGTACGGCCCGCGCCTACTCCATCACCAACTCCACTTCCACCAGGTAAATTTAGTGATAATGAATGTTTCTATAAGTTTAAGCATGTTTCACAGTTATCTTTACCATTGAATATATTATGCAGAAACTCGTAGCCAAGGATGACATTTCTGTCGTTATTCAACGGGATAGTTTCTGAAGCTAAAATGCCGTCTCTGTACCCTGATAAACAACAAAAACAGTTGTGGTAAAAAGGTTGTTTTGTTTTGTTTTACCTAAAGTCGTTCACTTTACACACCATAACGGTGAAGACTATCTTACCAAGACGTCGTTGCTTACATTACATTTACATTACAATCAATTTTTATATAGAGCATTTCCAATTGTAAGAACTGATCATTGCACTTTACAACTTATACAACTACGACTTAAAAACATACAATATTTAGAAAGTACTTAAACCACCCATCGCTATTCCCAGATCCACCTAAGTGATACCTGGTAACCTCACAATTCGAGGGACACGCCCAGTCAGTACATTATTCACAGGAGCTCTAGCATTGAGGCTACCAGGCCCCACACAAGTAGCCAATGAGAATGGTAGGTGGTAATGCATATAAAACTAAGAAAACAATAGATGACACCTTTGATTCTCATGTGAGAGACTCCTGGTTCGAGTCCAAGTCATGTTGTTTGAGTCGTTGGGTAAAACACTTCATCACCATACCCCGTTCAGCCTACCCACAATCCTGTAAAACCGTGACTTTAAACCTATGTACCCCTACTTGCAGTAAACATAAATGATCCCATGGGAAAAAGGCAAATGAAAGTCATGTGTAGTAAAAACCTGAAACTTCTATGGTGAAACAAGTA
This sequence comes from Eucidaris tribuloides, assembly GCA_001188425.1. Taxonomy (NCBI): domain Eukaryota; kingdom Metazoa; phylum Echinodermata; class Echinoidea; order Cidaroida; family Cidaridae; genus Eucidaris; species Eucidaris tribuloides. The sequence continues at coordinate 37,432 of JZLH01S0602378.1, read as the reverse complement.
TGTAGTGAGCCTTATTTTCATTACAAACCCGAGTTAGACTTTGGAATCCATTTCCATACATGAAAACACACATACTTACTACGACGATGATGGGATGAAAGTACGAAATGTTAAGAAAAATCTTTGCCATGAAAGGAGAGCGTCGATCATCCTACATCTTCTTCCAAAAAGAACAACTATTAATGTAATTGTTCATCGTACCGCACTGTTTATAAATCGACAACATTACCATTTTTATCACAACCCCCTTACTTTCCCGTCCTGCAGGTTTCAACGTCGCCGTTGCTAAAATTGAAATCAACGTTTGCCTGGACGAAGAGCCGCAGAACAATGACGTCATACGCCTTCTGGAAGATCCCATCAATGGTAAGCACACGGATAGGGTGAAATCACAATCGGCCACGCTCCCTAGTATGACGTTGCATGATATGTCAGCCAAACACCAAGTAATTTTTTTAAGCGCTCAGTGGTTTGGTTTCTGCATGAAAATTGTTGGTCTAAAATCGATCACTGTTAAGATGAGATGGAAAAATGCGAAGCTGTTTGTGGTATAATTTTTATGGTTTGGGGACTAACCTTAATAATTCTATTCTAATCAAGTAAAAACGTTTATCCAATATTTCAGTTTATACACAGTCTGTACTTTGAATATTCCTGTTGCATACAATATTGATATTCGTTCACCTCCTTTTAATGATACTTTGAAAGAATCACAATAATAAGGTTATTATTAAGTTTCCTAAGTTTATTATTATCTTTTTTGTGTTTGTAATAATTTTATATTTATTTTTTGGTAATTGTATTTATTGTGATTTGCTTAAGCGCTGTGAAATAAGTATGTGTATCGCTATAAAATAATTGTATTGTAGTTTATTGATATAAATACATGTATGAATATTTAATTTCAGGTTTTTACGTAAATGGGCGGATAACGGGTGACTACGTTAACGAAGGCGGCCGAATACGGGAACGAACCTTCATCGAGGAAATCGCGCTGATTCTGACGTACCCGAACCCTCGCCATCGATTACAATTCGTCTCGGATGGTATTTCGATCGACACCCGCTTCGCGCTCCAGTGGGGGACCAGATCATCGCGGAGTTTCGGTCCGCACAGGGTCGAGACCGCTAACAAAAAGGCCACGGTGGTCCTGAGCGGTGGAGCGTCGTTCGAGATCATCAATAAGAGGATGGAGGCCAATACGAACGGACACAGGCCGCATGCCTTCAGCTTCGATGTGGTCGATGGGGGCGGGCTGTCGTCGGCTGTGGACGGGATCGTCGGTAAATTTGAACTTGCAATTTGAGCGGCTGCATAATGCATCGTTGTCAATTTTTCCAGTTTAAGAAAATCTGAGTTATGTGATCGTTGATGTTAAAAGTATGTCAGATACGGTCTAAAAAGGAATGCCTTAGCACTTTGTACTTCAAAATGATTATAAAGTAATAAAGTGAAAATACCTGGGTGACCTGTTACAACTCCCGTTTTCCACATAGACAGCTGAATATTATTACACAGTGCAACACATGCTTCGTTCATGTGTGATATGTTTTCATACACATCTTGCTATTGGCAATATTAACTTTATAAATTTGGAATTGTAGGGTGTGTATTTGTCCATTTAATCACTATCATGTAATCCAGACATCAAAGTTTGACTGTTTAATAGAACCTTCACAATGTTGAACGATGCCGTTAAGGCTCATTTGATAGAAACAAACCGCACACCATCACAATACATATAGTGTGATTAGATCTTAACGTGCCGAAGTCGCAAATCTGCACCAAATAATACACATAAAATTCATAAAAGGGTTAATTCCTCTGGCATGTTAATGTCGGCATTTTGATAATAATCATTTGATTCAAAGTTTCTTTTGTTTTTCTTTTTGCATCTTTCCATTTCAATGTCAATTGATCGCAAACCTTTTTACATTGTTGTTTAGGTCGATTTCAGCACGCTCTTGTGACATTGGACGAACCATCCTCTCAGTTATCGGCAACGGGGGGCTGCAGCCAGTCTCTCATGCGAGGTCGTGCTATCAGAGTCACGCTAACGTGGCGGAGAAACGGACTGACGGATATGGAGGAACTGTGTGGTGCGGCAAACACGCTATCGAACAACGTGAATGGACTACAGTATACAGACTATAGAAGATCCAGTTTGTTCAATGTCGCGTGAACGTTAACGTAAATGTCTGTTTAATTAGTGCTATCAAATAGTGAACGTTACGTCTTGGTGATTTTTAAGATCGCGTATCGCGACATGACTATATTAAATGTGAAATTACTAGGTGTTTGTATCTGTTCGAAACTCTGCTATTTGTGTCCTACATAATAGTTTTGATAGTTTGGGGGCAAAATGGTATCATAAAGTAAAGCCAGTTCACTGGATAATATTACAAGTGCCGGTAACTCTCGGTCATATTTTCCCTGAGAGGTCTTGCATTCATACACTCATGCTCATAATTATGGAATATTTTGTTGATAGGCCTACTTAAGTTCTATCTCCTATATCGTCCAAAATTTTCAAGACAAGTGTTTATTTTACAAAAACGCAGTTTGTGAAGCAATTTTTGGATTTCATGAGATAACTAAAGTAAAAACTACAATACGTTTGAGCGCAATAACAACTATATATATATATATATATATTTTTAAATCCACAAAAAATCATGAAAAAAGTATTAAATTACAATAATTAAAAAACAATACAAAAAACTGATAAATTTTAATCTAATGTGACTTATCATTAAATTAACATCAGAATTGTCTGTTACAAGTCTAATAACGCACGTAACCACCACGTGGCTCAACAATAACTCTGAATACCGCCATTTTTTAAACACAGGTTTTAGCGTCGAGTCGGACGCTACAAAATGCTCAGCAGTCCTGAAATACTTAGATCATAATTGTTTCACCTGGGGTGAGTCAATATTAATCCCAGATTTACCGTTCACGGAAAAATGGCAACTTCTAAAATATCTTTAAAATATTCCATTATGAGCATGAGTGTATTATATCAATATTTGCCATGTTATTATGATTTAATTGTATACTGCTTGAAATATGCTTTGGCAATGAAATAGCCTCAGCATAAGAAGAACATTATTGTTCATGAGTATCGTTGTTGTCCTTTCCTTAGAAAAGTGAGCAAAGTGCTTCTGTAAACCCGACTAATTTGTACATATTATTTCACTGGCGTACTAGTTAATAATGAGATTAATTTGTATACGTATAAACGCGTATAAATATGCAAAATCGCTGTATTATAATACATCATGAAATAGCATGATTTATAAAAGATCGCTGGTAGGCCTATAGGTCGTAAAGATAGTTGGCAGCATCACTGTGAATTTCAAAGAACTCAGTGAAACGCCATAACAATGAATGACGATGGAATATAAAAACAGAAAAACAAGATGGGTGTGGAAATAAGATTTTCAACTAACAACGCAGTCATAATTCTTGAATATCATTGTTCAAATACACTCTAAGAAAGACATTGTTCTTGCAAATTTCTCATTTTGTCGCAAATCGCAGCACCATTTTAGGAGCATATCACTGCAAAAACTGGGTGTTAAATTTAACACCCATGGTGTTGCACAATATAAATACCAGACGTGTTAATTTTTAACACCAAACGAATTATTTCAAACACCGAGAGCATTGGCTTTAACACCAAGGGTGTTGAAAAACTCAACACTTTCCGGTATTCACATTGTGCAACACCCTGGGTGTTTAATTTAAAACCCCAGTTTTCGCAGTGTATTAGCAGCTGCCGGAATCCGTACTTTAATTCTAGAACCATGTCTACGAAAATGGTTCCGCTATTGTGACAAAGTGGTTCTCACTGGAACCATTATTTTTACAGTGTACTGTAAATTGTGGAACAATTAAAGGTTAGTGACATGATTGGGAACACTTGCCTCAAAATGCCTCAAGAACCAAATGAGTTGAAATATATACCAACTATACACTAGCAGGAGTGGATCTCCCACCTGGGAGGAATTGTCTGTAATTTGTTTACTTAAGGAGAATCAAGCATAAACATAGTAGTATCTGAATTTTATCCGGGGACGATAAAAATAAGCCCCATAGAGAGCAGGTTTCCGTGCTACGAGTGATATTGACATTGTTTATTTTAGAATGAGTCAACGTTTGACTACAAGATTTTCACAGGGAAATCCATGCATAATTTACTTGATTCTAGAGTAGTTTCCGCCCAAGTTGAGGACTTCCCCCAATCATGTCATTTACCTTTAATGTGAAAAGAAGGTAAATGTAAAATGTTAGTTATCTTGCTAAGTTTCATACTAAGATATCTCAATACTGTCTCTCGCATTTTAAGTAGATCTACACCCATTAGCGTAGCCAAAGGGGGGGGGCAGAGGGGGCAGTTGCCCCCCCCCAATAATGCTTTTTCGGAATTTCGTCGGTACACGAAGGACTCCGTCGGTACACGCGGACCGAAAAAAAAAATTTGTACCGACGAAATATCTCAAAAAAACAACAGAAATATTGAAAGAAATTGCATTTTTTAAATGTAAAAATCCTTTTTTTTTTCTGAAGCTCGCTCGCTCGCATAAGTGATTTTCTTTATGTCAGGAGTTTTTCGGTAACTAGGCAAACCGCCTTGTCATGAGTACTATGATTGATGACACTTGGTACAGTTAACTTGAGTCAAATGTATATAGGCCTACATCGAAAACGTTCCAAATCAACCGACCCAAGCATAATGATGTACCGACAAAATGTTTACAGGCCTAAAACATTAAACAGTTAAAAGATTCAACATTTCAGCAACGTGTATATTTAGGAAAACATCTTGGGAAAAGAGAATAGAACGCTATTTGATACCGGTGCACGCTAGCTCCACCATGTAAAGTAGATAGAAATATTTTGCCCTTCGGCCCGTTCCTCGTTCGCCAGCCAAACCAAAAGCCACAAATGTTCTTCCCAAGAAATGTTGAATAACAAAACTTGTTGCATGATTATAGGCCTACTTGTGTGTTCCTATTAAATTAGAGTACTGCTGAGTGGTGATATCAATAATATCAAAACATCAGAAGGCTTCGTTACGGTTGTAGAAATTCAACTTTCTATGACTTGAAAATCTATTAATGTATGAAGCGCATACATTACCATTATTAGTAGAAGAAGCATCTTATACTTGTATCAGTAGCGGAGGGGTGGCCGTTAGGAGGTTTACTCCGCCCCCCCCCCCTCTCCTTGAGTTGAGTTGCCAAGTGAAAAATTCGTATGATCTTATTATGTTAGTAGATGTCAGGAAAACCAAAATGAGCCTATTGCAAAATTTGTTTAAAAAACAGTATCAAACATACGCAATTTTCAAATTTTCATACAAAATTCTCAAATTTTGGCGCGCTTCGCGCGCAAACGTATACAGTTTTCAGATTTCGTCGCGCTTCGCGCGAAAACATACACATTTTGAAAATTTTCGGCGCGCTTCGCGCGCAAACATAGGCAATTTTAAAAATTTTCTCCCATTACCGTTCACTCAAAACAAACCTTACTAAAAAGCTAGACCCGCCTCTGTGTATTATTCACTGTCATCGTAAATCGTTAAACTGAAAATGTCGGTACGTCGGGAGTTTGTTGGTACATTCGGGTGCCTTGCCCCCCCCCCCCCTAATGGCAAAAGGCTGGCTACGCTACTGTCTACACCTATTTAATGATAATGGTATGGTATGGTATTTATTCCCGTGAGTATCAAAATAAATGAATAATAAATGAAATAAAATCGACTGGATAACCTCAGTTAGCTAGTAAACGCGTTGTTTTTCAAGAGGGTCCACCAATAGATATAAAGATTTCGAGCTAGTCGTGCGGTTACTTCATTATTTTTTTTTATGTATTTCATGTTTTTCATCGTTAATAAAGTGCTTCCAAACTGCAACGTAAGCCCCGTTTCTTAACAACTCCTGTGTGTGTCTATGTTTGATTGATGATTACCAAGCGTGTAGATGGAAAAGGTGATTTATTTACGGGATACTCTCGCTATATAGTCATAAGGACTGCTGGTCATAAGGAGAAGTAGTTCATAAGGACCGCTATTCATAACGTGCAATTTCTACTGATGAAGGGTCGTTATTCATAAAGCGAAAGGAGGGTCACTATCCATAAGCCCACAAGAATCATATTCATAGGGATTACTATTCATATATTTAGAAGAGAGTTGCTATTCATAATCGAAGAAAAGGGTCATTACACATAAGGGCACCTATTCATAATAAGTCAGAAGGGTCATTATACATAATAAGTCATAAGGGTGGCTATGCATAATACCAAATCGGGGTGTTAATAAAAAGGGTCGATCGCTACTCGTAATCGAAGAGGGTAGCTATTCACGATAGAAGAAGGTCGCTATTCATAGCGGTCAATATTCATAATAGCGACTTTCTCCTTCGATGACTAGCATCCCTTATGAATATCGACCTTTATTAATATAGACCCTCTGTTTGTATCATGATTAGGAACCCTTTTATGATTAACGACCCGCATTTGGTATTATGAATAGCGACCCCTTTTTCGTATTATGAATAGCAACCCTTATGTTTTATTAAGAATAGCAAGCGATCTCCTATTTTATGCTAAATCGTTAAAAATGGACCTTTCATCGTGTACAATATGCTATCAATGGTCATAAGAGGTAAACTACAAATGTATTTTCGTGCTGTGTCATGCTCATGGGTGATTGAAACGGTAGTGCTGTAATTATGAAAACCTTACTGAGCTGTGTTTTCTGTTGACATGATGGGACCCACAACATTAACAAGTGTACAACACATCGCAGAAACAGTTCGGGTATTTCCAAGTAAAATAATTTTGTGATAATTATTTGCGTGAAAAGGCACACTTATGAGGCATTTTCAATTAATGAGAACGTAAGTAAAAACAAGACAAAAATAACTATGCAGCCGAAATTGTTAAAGTCTCGCAGATGAAGTGATTGCCCGATCGATGGGCCTGTTACATGGGGATGATTAGCAGGAGATATCGAAACTCGAAAGGCTTATAATTGAACTTTACCTTTAAAGGCAGGGGATCTCTTTTGCATGCCTTAAAATTAACATTGTGTAAATACAATATGGCATTTAGAAGAAAATGCCATCTGGGAATCTTTAGCAAAATATAGGAGCTAGAAACTCCGTTTTGATGGAATTATAGTTACCGTTAGACTCAGATTTGAATTTTTTCTCGCGAGGAAAAAATTGCTACCATAGAACCCTGTTTTTCTTTTGCATTTTTCAAATTCTAGGCAATCACTGACCCCCAGATTTCACAGACATGCCATTCATTAATAGCCTAAGGGCATGGGTTATTTTTTCCCTGGTCTGCGGGGATGTTTGCAAATGAGATCCACTGCCTTTAAGAATGTTGTGGTAGCACCATTACAAAATAGTAAAAACTTTGCTATCTGACAAATCTGATAATGTTTAATTGGACAAATAAACACCTTAGAACACAAAACTTCAGACAGTTATGCTGTCACTTGCAAAATACGCACAGATAAAAATCGGCACATGTATTTTTGTCAGCGGACGGAAATTCTGCAACACAGCAGTCTATGGGGGAGGGGGACTGGAATGCTCGCTCAATGATTTCACTTTTTCAAAGCACATAATAATCATTTTGAAGTGCTATTTTTCAGGGCTTCATTTCTAGACCTTATCAGAGACACTGGTTGTATGGGGAGTCATGTAGCTCAGATTTCGTTTTGCGCATAATAGACACTAAAAAGCTTTGCGGAAGCCGACCTTACATCACCATACCCAGTTATCCTGATAAATTAATATTCCCGTTATCTCAGAAGGTGCACTATGTGCAATATTTCCCTCGGTTTGCTCCAGTTTTTTCTCCTTTTCTATATTTTCTTTTTTTTTGTCTCACGATTAGGGAAAGGCAGGGGTGGCGCCACGGGGGGGGGGGGGAGGCGCGAGGGAGTGGACGCCCCTATGTCATTTTTGTACCACGCTACTAGAAACATTTAGGGGCAAACAGTGCACCCCCCAAAAATGACAACTTAATACAAATTCTTAAGTAATACAAGAATATGTTTACAAATTATCTGCGCAAGGCACTGCAAAAACTTTACTCAATTTACTCAACTTACTCAATACTAGTATTCAATTTTGCGTCGTGATCTGCACGAAATAGTGTTAACTTTAACATGTTTCTTACCACGCTTGTGAAACTATATCTATCTAAAACCACGCCTGATGTATATTGCTGTTGATATTTCACAGGAAGAAAACAAGGAAATGAAGGCGGAGGCTTCACATCACGTTTTTATGGGGGGGGGTCAAATCTTAGGGGGCGACCGCCCCCATCACCCCCCTGGCTACGCCACAGTGACGTAGCCAGGATTTGATCTTAGGGAGGCGGAATATGCCATTGAGCGAAGCGACCGAGCCCGAGCGAGCGGAGCGAGCGAGGAGGAGGGTGTGGGAGAGGGGTGTCCCCCTCCCACGGTGAGAGCTCTTGGAATTTTGATGAAGTTGATCGTGCAATTTGGTGCATGTTTTTGGCATGTTTTATCGACTTCAGACATTCCTACTGATTAAAATAAGGTACTATATTCAGGGGTGGATCCAGGATTTTCAATTACGGGGGGCACAAAAACATTGTGCCCATAGCCTACATAACAGGCGCAGTTGCGCAGAGGCCCCTTGCGTGCGGGGTACTTACTGTGAAACCCTGAACATAAACAACATGAGCATGATGACGGAGGATATGGTGTGAGAAAATTTTGCATTTTCAACTTCAAAAATGTGCAATGTTGCCTTTTTTTAATCTATTTAGTATCTTACCAGAAAACAGTAAACCTCGAGTCCAGAATTACCGAAATTCCTGTACATGAATACGTGAGGTACTGGGTGATTTTTATTTTTTTGTGCGTGTGTGTTTGTGCAGACGTCAATTCAGGTAGGCCGCGCCAATGAAAATATTTGGATGCAAACATATCGCTTTGGCCCGGATCCAAAAAAAAAGCTTGAAAAATTCTTAGACATAATTCAGTAACATGCACAATATTATTTTTGCGGCGCGCTTTGCGCGAAAAAAAATTGTTATACAGTTTTGCGTGAAAATTTTGACATTTTCACCACCCCAATGAAAATATTTGAGGACAAACATATTGTTTTGCTGCCTTCCAATTTGAAAAATTTTCAACCGTAATGCAAACGTATGTCTAAAAAGCAGTCCAAGACACTATAAAACCATTATCCTTGTACAATATTCAATTTTGCGGCGCGCTCTGCACGAAAAATGTTAGACTATAGGCCCACTGCAATTTTGACATTTTTCTTAGCACGCCAGTTTTGGAAGTAAATCTCCCCCAAGAAAAAAAGACATAACGAACAATTCTTAAAACATAATACTTCAAAACACTACTTATCACACACAATATTCCTTTTTACAACATTTTTATATTGCAATTTTGCGCTCGCAGCGCCCCGGAAATTTTGACAGTTTTTTGTGCCACGCTACTAGAAACATTTGAGGACAGACAGAGCATCCCCCAAAATGACAAGTTAATAAAACTTCTTACGTAATACAAGAATTCGTTCAGAAATCATCTGCACAAAGCACTGCAAAAACATTAAACCTATACTAGAATTCAATTTTTGGTCGCGATATCTGCACGAAAAATTGTTAACCTGTATTTGCAGCTTTGAAAATGTTGACATGTTTCTTAGCTTTCTAAATCTGTGCCTGATGGTATATTGCTGTAGATATTTTAACAGGAAGAAAAAAAATACAAGCAAATGAACGCGGCGGCTTCATATCACTTTGTTTGGCCAAATCTTAGGGGGGCGACCGCCCCATCTCCCCCTTGGCTACGCCACTGGTTGGCTTGGTGATACTGCCCCCAGTTTCACCCTTTCAACCCTCCTTTCAAACTATGTGTCGCTTTTCACATGAATTAACCTTGGCTGGCTGTCATATCGATGCAAACCACATCGTATGTCATTTCAAGGTCAAGGAGGTTCGAGGGCTGGAGTCCCAGCTGGCAATAATGAATTAACAGTTTCAGGTGTTGATCTAGTGTTCGGATTGGGGGGGGGGCAAAAGTGAAAAGGTCCCAAATTTTCGGCGCGCTTCACGCGCCAAATTGTTATACCGAAGTTTGCCTGCGAAGCGCTCCGAAAAACTAACAATTTTGTATGTTAAATAGCATTTTTATGACATG
>JZLH01S0602378.1:15792-26319 GCA_001188425.1 Eucidaris tribuloides | reverse complement strand
CCCCTCCTGCCCCCCCCCCCCCCAGGATCGACGCCTCTGAACAGCTGTCAGTTTTAACGTATACAAGAATTCATCAGGAGCTGTAGAGTGTTTTGATGTCGGGTGTTCTATGCCGCCAACATGACATGAAAAACTGAAAGTAGGTTTTCATATTTGATAAAATATAGGAGATATTTCACTTGTTCTCCGTTAAATAATGTGATTTTGTTCCTTTATAAGTGTGGAAAGTGAAAACAAATAGGCCTACTGTCAGAAAATTTGAATAAAAGTTGTATTTTGTGGAAAATGTTAGAAAATATACCCTTCTTCTGTGTCAATATATATTGACACATTTTTTTAACCATTTCGGCAAATAAATTTCAAATATTTATGATCTCTAAATATAGCTATCTTCATAAACTGTGCCAAAATAGTGTCTGGTGTGCCCGGTTGAGTAATTCTCATCTATTTCATTGCTTCATTCTATTTTTCTCTTTGCATGACCTTGAGTCTGAAAATTATGTGCTGAATCATTCCTATGCTATAGGGTACACCGAAAAGTAATTATAATTACCAAAACATTTTCTTCCTTTGAATGTGACTAGTAATTACACAGCCAAGTGGAATGCAATAGTCTACCCGTCTGTCATGCAGGGGCCGTATCACGAAACCGACCCAACTACAATTATCATGGTAATTGGGATCATTGAACCTAGCGCCATATTTAGGTTTCGTCGCGAGTCTTGAAATACAAGTTGGGATCATCAGCTCTAAGATGAGCACTAAAATAATGTAGGGTCGGCAATGTCCAGCTCTAGATATTGTTTTCAGCCACGGTTCACCGACAAAATCACAGAGTGCGCATGTGTCAAGCATAATTTTTATTATTATTTGAGATCTATAATATTTAGATGTATGCTGCACAGAACCAATTGAAAATTTCCATAACACATCAAAATTTGAGTTCAGTCTTCAGAAATGGTTAATTTTGTAATCAAAGACTACCTGTTATTGTAGCATTAGTTAGTTTAAAGCCAAATTCACAAGGTGAAATGCAATAAAAAAACTGAACAGAAATAAAATGTATGAAGTTTAGACTATGAAATCTGGGGTAGCCTTTTCATTAATTAAACGGGAAAACAAAATGTTCGTTTTTTCAAATCCCAGTTTTGTTTTGCTTCTCCTAAGTGAAATAACATACATTTGATAAAAGCTTAGTCTGTGAAATTATACACACACGAAATATTTGAATGAATATTGTAAAGTGAAGAAATTGTTGAATGGTTTACCTTCAGCAGTAAATTAATGAAGAGTAGGCTGTTTTAGGCGATAGTTATCCGATACTATCTGTGAACAAGTTAGAGCTGCAAGAGTTGGAGTTAAGAGTCGGTTTCGTGGACACATCAGCCCAACTACAACAACAGCTCTAGCCCATTGGACTGGTCCTAGGTTTGTTTTGTGATATTGCCCCCCCCCCTAAAAAAAAAAAAAAACTAGGCAACCCTGACATGCCTGATATGCAACGTATATGTTGATTCGCGGCATTGGACTTCGTTCAGAGGGAATTGAATTACTGTTACCTATCCTTCTGTGTCGTAGCCAAATTGGTCCGTCCGCTGTTTACGTCTGGGCACCCGGCTGACGTCGTAGTCTATGCAAAATACTCACGGAGTCCGTAAGCGGGCACACGTGCGGCTGACTTTCGCTCGTACCTTCCCGCGGCCTTTTCCTTTCCCCAATTCTGTGACTTCCGTGGGAGGACGACCTCGTTGTTCCTTTGCGTCCATATATTATAGATGGTCAACTTATCGTTGAATTTCAGAAAAGATCTCGCGATTGCATTAGCTACAAACGAGGATCGGCTGCGCGGTTTTGTTTTTGTTTTGCGGACTCCGTGTTTGTACTTTACTACTTTACGTGTCTCTACCTGGGCGTTCACCCTCAGACGTGAACGGCGGACGAACCAATTTGGCTGCCACACTGGCTCTCGAATCTGGTTGGATATTTCTGTTTTCGGCCAAGAGTGGTAGAGCGTTATGGTTACAATTCATCGTTGCCTCTTTATCGTGATACCAGTTATTAGTTAACATTGAAAACAAAAATGCTGTTAGCAGCCATTTTCCGGAAATGCGTTCCCTATTGCGGCAAATTTTCTCCAGGTCGCTGGTTGCCGCGAAGCGCTTCATGTCGACGCCCCAAGCCACCCGTTTCCGCGATTCGTCCCCTTTTGACAACGGCTCGCTGTGAAAGTTTCCCGAGATCCTACAATCGAAGTTCGTTAAGTGGGTTCGAAAATGATGCTCCCCTCCTCGAATTGTGGCATGACAATACACCGATCGAATCAACACACACGTTCGATAATGGTCTGCTTTTGTTGGTGAAATGGGCCGACGGAGAAACGCAGACCTATCCTGCCGTGTGGCTCCGGGACAACTGTCACTGTGAGACAATGCTTCCAAAAAGTTACTTTCACTCGGAATGCGTACATCTTTGATTTGCCTTTGGAGGTAAGCTCGCATGTAATATTCCTAAAAAAAATTTTTTTGGAAGGGAAGGGATACACATATCTTTATAACACAAATCATCGTACAGAAGTTTTTTTTTAAGATTTTTTTTAATGTACACGTGTAATTGGTAGTCATGATAAAATTTATGGACTTTATAATTTTCAGGATACCCGATACCTGTTACCTTTCCTCCAGATGCCTCGTGGCACATAGGCAGCCACCAAACGTCTCCATTTTGACCTGTTAGCTGCCGCAACCCTGCTTCTGTCCAGATTAAACCTCCATTCAACATAGTTTCTTTCCTTCTCTACAATACTTCGCCAAGTGGTTTTGGGTCTATTCCTTTTCCCTTCTGGTGCCCATGTCAATGTTGTGTTAGAAATGCTTGCAGAAACCCCCTCAAGGTGTGCCCAATAAATTTCTATATGTTCTCTTTATCATTATAGTGCTGAACTTCTCCATTCTGGTCCTGGCTAGCAGTTCTTCATTACATTTTCAGGATAAGCATAGGCTTAGTTTATTTATGACCTATTTTCAGTAACACTTTTCAATAATGAATTAAAAAACAACAGCGGTAGTCTAAGCACGTACAACAGACATGCTATACAATATTCGGGTCCCCCCCCCCCCTTCCCCGCCAAACGAACTAGACGATGGTACCTGTAAGTCACACACATAAGGAAAACTCCATAGGCTATACTTTTTTACACGAAGAAATGGGTGGCCGTTTTGTACGCAGTCGTTGCAAGCTAATGCGCTTTGAAATTCAGTCTTTTACAAAATTATTCTCAAATATTGCTCTAAATATTTACCTGTAGATTGACCTAAATCACTTTATTTCTTGCATCTTGCAAAATACAGTGTGTCCCAGAAAAAAGGAAACCGGATTTCATGGCAAAAATATTCTATCATTATGAATAATTTCTTCAATGAAATAGGTGACTGTAAAGCTCTGTTCCTCCTCTTTCATTTGATACATAAATTATATTTCACCGTTCACGCATTATTGAATTAAAACAATGGATATTGGTGCTACCAAAATTTCATTTGCACGCGCATATTCCATCTTTAAGTGCATTTTTATGGTAGTACAAGTACTTATTTTTGAGAAACAAAAGCATGACATAAAAATTCACAATTTCTTCTTTTATCGGACACCTCATGCGTAAAAAATGAATAATGTATGCCGGAGAACAAGTAAAATTAAAACATGCCTGTTTTAGCCGTGATTTTATTAGAAGCAAGCTGAACACAAAGGTTCACGCACGACTGACTTCACACAATATCTTGCTCGGGGCACAACAATAGGGTCCGAATCATGTTCGTAGGGTACCTTCTTGGTTGCTGGCTGCCAAATCCAGAAAACATGGTTAGTGAATGCAGTTTGGAACATTTCTGAAAACAAACATCTTTTCAAATTGTCCTTTCTCACTGATGCACTGCTTATTTTTCACAAATGTGGTATCATATCAAAGTAGATAAAATCGGCTTTTCAATGGTGTCCTTCAATGTTGAAGATATTCTAAATTGATTAAATCATTGCAGTGTGAATTTCAAATTTGCTCGTGCAAATGATTTCATGACTGTGTCCTTTCTTATTGTCTTTGCTCAGCCATGCGTGAATGGGAATCTTTGTGACCGGTATCAAATTAAAGAAGAGAAAATATGCTTTCCAACCATGTACGATTTTCTTTTCATATTTGTTATTAAGATATAAAACTATCTTCATCAATCTCGGTTTCCTTTTTTCTGGGACACACTGTATATAAGAAGTACAAACAATATCACCCAGGTCCACTGTCACCTTTGGAATGTAAAAGAGCATTCAGGATGACAAGAGGCATGATATACATATACATTTACAAACAGAGAATACACAAAGAACAGTATGTAATTATGTAATTCAAAAATTACGTTTAATTTTAAAAGGTAATAAACTAACGATTTTATACGATGCATAAATTTTCCATTCAAAAAAATCAATGTCTTGCAATAAACAGCAGTACTGAAGGCACTGGTTTCACTACTGAAGGCTTCCAAACGTGGTTCAACTCTCCTTTCAGCAACAACGTCAAGACAGGCGTAAGGGTCATTTTTAGAAGGTGGTTGAAAAACATTTCCCAACGGACACAAGCTTCATAAAATCTTCAACAAAAATATCAACAAATTAAGTTACTGCTGTATGAAGAACATAAAATCGAAAATAAAATCCCTGAAAGATAGAACGCTGAAGAAATCAGAAAGCTGAAACCACCTGGAAAAGAAAACTGTAATTGCAGGTTACTCTCTTCGAGGAAACTGATAAGTGCAGTGGTATACAAAGCCGCTGTCACAATAAGAAATGAAACATATGAATCTCTAGCATGGGAATGTTTAAACTTAACGCCGAATACGCGAATTTATCTTTAAAAAGCAGGAAGACATTTCATCTCATGTATAGTCATAACCATTCCCCAACATTACCAGCCATATACCCATATGTAAAATTCTTATTTTGTTGGCATAACATCAGCTATATACTTGCCATAGCATCGGCTATATGTGGGCAATAATTATTTAACTCCACGGCGCCGATAATTATTGAATTGATTTTTGTTTGTCACGATCTTCATGCAATGGACCGTGAACAAATTTCAAAAGAACACATGACAATACCCTCACAAACTTATTTTATCTATTTTTTTTAAAAAACGTGTATATTTTGCCAATCACAATTATCAAGGGACATTCATCCGTGACAAAGTTCAAAGTTCATGTTCATGCATCATCTTCTCTTGACAATGAGAAATTCCCCTGGAAATATCACGGAGTTCCTCATTTGAAAGCCACAGTTCATTTAGTCCACTATTCATGAAGTCTACATGTAGTAGAAGAGTACTTTGCAAACTTTATATGCCGCACCTTCCATGCCTAGACAAAAACCCACACACACAAAAGCAGCTGTGTAGATCTTTCCTTGATAATAAACACAACAAAAAAGTAACTACCCCCTTTTTCAAAATACGATAACTTTTTAAAGAAACAGTTTTGAGCAAAACAATTTGGCAGGAGTGTTTTCACACTTGTTGACCAATTTCTGTGTGAAAATGTGATTTATTCATGGAGTCATGCATGAGTGAGAGAGCACATGTTAAGGCAAAAATATCACTTTTCAAAAGTCACAAGGGTCATTTTGGAGGATCTGTGATGCAGGATTTTGACAAATTCTGTTTCTGGTTAAAGTGATAGGCTAACATTGTGGAGCTTCAATTTTAAAAAAATTGTCAAATTTTGATATCTGAACTACATAGTAGTGTTCATATGGACAAATGGAAACTTACATTGTTAATGGGAAGTTATGCATGAATAAACAATTAAAACTCGGGGTGATTTTAAATAGCCTACGTGAACACACAGTAAGTCTATGGGAGAAAATGGGCAATGAATCCGATCAACTTACGATTTTCATTTTTTTAAAGCACTAAATAATCATTTTTAAATACAATTTTTTCAGGGCGTCATTTTTAGACCTTATCAAAGACAATGGTAGCATGGGGAATCATGTAGCTAGATTTTTTTTAACTGTGGTAAATGTTAGCCAATACCTTTAATAATTAAGCGCTTATCATCTATCGTTTGACTGCCTTACACCTCCCCGGGCACTTTTCACATTGTATGGTTCAGTAAGCTCAGTGAAAAAGATTCACCTCTCCCCCATGTTGAAATCGTAAAATCCAGTAAGTTGATTGAACTAAATTGAAATCGGATATTTTTCAGCAAAATGTATTTTTACATGTTGTACGAACATAAGAGGTTGTAACCATGTCATGGTTGAGTGAGCACACTTTATGAATAAAGCAAAAAAAGAAATTCATTATTGACCATTATTTGGGCAAAAGAGATGACTCCTGTGACTTTCGAAAAGTGAAAATTTTACCTTTAATGCATGCTTGCTCATGCATGACTTGATGGATCAATCACAGTTTTACACAGAAGTTAGTCAATGAGTGTAGGAACATTTTTGCCAAATTGTATTGCACAAACCTAGACTGGTTTTGTTAAAAAGTTATGGTATGTTAAAAAGGGGTAGTTCTCTTGCGTCTGTGTTATATATCAACTAAACATGTTATTTGGATAAAGTAGCAAGCCAGTCAATCGTAACTTACCCAACGGTTGTGACATATACAATTTGAGCTCCTACTGCTTGAATGGGGGGGCGGTATGCCCTTCCCTCGCCTCACCTCACCCGCTGAGGGAGGAGTTCCTCTCCTGGCACGCAAAAAGAAATTTGCACCTTTTTTCTGTTTTTAACAGCTGATTTCTAACTTTAGTATCCACCTCACCCAAGACGTGCACCTCCTAATGCCCAAACCAGTTTATGCCTGATGTCCTGACTATTGAATTAAGGTCGAAATAAATTCATTACTGCAAACCAGCTGACACATCCACCAAAACAACTCGACATCACGATGAAAAGAGCCCAGTGTCAAATACCAATAGGGTAAACAAGCCTTAACATAACAAAGATTCTGTTAGGGGACTAGCGCGATTCGAATATAAAAATTCTTCAGATTTCGAAATGAAAAATAACTTTTATATATTTTCCGTGTGAAATATTCAAACTTTCAGATTTTCAAAAAAATTGAAAATGGATTTCTGTCCCTGTCACATAGTATGTAAAAATGAATATAGCAAAGTGTCAAATGATAGTCAGAGAGTTAGGTCTTTTCCCCAACTAATTTAAACGGTATAATTTTTTGCAATTTTCAAATGGCCTTGACCTTTGACTTTGGTTACCCTATTTTAAACCGGACGAAAAAGTTGCATATCGTGATGTTTTTCGAGTGGCCCGCTCAGGTAATATTCGGGAATGCCTGTATACTTTTGGAAAACCGAGCTGGCGGACGAATTGTGGTGGCATTCCCTACTGCAGCAGTATTCAACCGAATTAGAAATGTGAATGCAGCACGCCCTACTTTAACGGGCAATTCTGTGGCAAGCTCCAGCGATTGTTGTTACGGCAGGCCGGCAACGTGAAATGGTATTGAACGTAGCATGAGGAATTACGAGCGGCGCATCTCTTTAAAGATGTGGCAGGATGTGCAAGTCCAATTACTCCCTTCATTATCAATACCAAAGCGTGTTTAAGTACTTACAAATCAGTAGTGTGTGAAAGATTTGAGACCAATACGTCATGAATTTGTTGTTTTAGGGAGAAAAAAAACTAATAACGACATGTTACCAGAATTTAGTTTTTCCGTGAGTTCCACACTTATTGCCATTAAACTGCGATCCGCTTTAAGGTATCGTCGCAGACCGAGCGCGCAGCGCAACAGATTGGCTTAACACGGCAACCTACGCCAGGACCTTTGCTAACGGCTGACGGAACAATTCTGGAACGCAATGTGACGACGTTTAGACGTCGCGATTTTTGAAATTTTAGGCTTCATTTGCTTTTCTGAGTAATTTGAAAAAAGGATGAAGTTTAACACGTCCAGATTATCAACCAAAACTCAATATTTTACCAAGTCTCTATGACAGGGATTCTATTTATATTAATCTTCACATCTGGATATGATTTCAGCTAGATTCATTCATTTAGGTGTTTTTTGAGTGCAAATGAAATGACAAATCATTAAGGTTTCACCATATAGAATGAAGTGGAAACCCGTCGGTCTTCTTTGACCATACATGCATAAAGCCGCGAGAATATGGAGAAAGTATTAAGCACTTCAGCACAATTTAGCCCAGGTGGTGCAAAAAAGAGTGCAATTAATTTGCAAAAATCTCCAAAGTGGGTAAAGGTAAGAGTCTCAATATACTATCCGTTTCACAAATCAAAATCCAAGTTTTCAAATTTTTCGCATTTCCGTATTTTCCGCGTTACTCAAATTACGTTTGTATACACATTTACCTAATACATGTACAATTACAACTCAGCCTCGGTAAAATGAAACAGCCGTAGTACATAGTGAAAAAGACGGCCGGAAGAGGAGCCTGCAGAGGGGTTTGCTAGGGTCATTAAAGTCACCCTAATGCTTGGTAATGGTATTATTTAGCTAAAGAATGATTTTAGACATTTTAATATCTGTTTACTTTGCAATTTACTACTAATTTTAAGGTCATTACTTCAGCATTTCATGATTTCCCATTTTCCGCGTTACACTTTCCATTTCTGCGATTTTTCTCTGTTTTCTGGCTTTAGTATAAAGGTTTAGTCTTTGCGCGATGGACAAGCGAGTATTTGTAATGCTGTGCTTTTTAAATTGCACAGTCATACAATACGCAAAATTACCCACTAGCGAGGTACTAAATCACAAAGATCTTGTGTGAAAGTTTTGAAGACAGGAATTTAAAACATACACAAACATGACAAAAAAGGAAAATATAATGTTTTTGCAGGCCTCCATTATTTGTCTCAGTATAATAGCCCGTGCATGATGACCTCAGCAGAAGCATAACTTCGAGGATTTGTTCTGTTTACTATTTCAGACAAAACCTTTTCATAAATTACAGTCGAAAACTGTTTACAGGGGTATAAATAATAATAAAAAAATATCATTTATACTGCCCAGCACTTCCCGAAGTTGACTGCATCGTAAAAGCGCGGCTTGGGGCATGGGGATCAAAGGAATATCCAATATTGTCACTTCCCCGGGGTCATTTCCTAAATTCACGCATACATTGATATAATATCCATATTTGACTTAAACTAGTCTCTAGGTATAAATCTGCAACTGCCGTCGCATGTTGTGGGTATTTCGCACCAGCACAGCTACTCGGAGGGAGAAAAAGTCGCAGGGTCTGGAACCGAGACTAGTACATAACATTTGTACTGCCAAAAATGCTCCAAAAGTTATTACGAAGTTGTCAGGTTTGTGACCTTATAACTTTTGATCAAAAAACAGGAATTAACTTATGATTTTCAGAAAATGTTGTTCACATATTTGGGCAAATTCTGGGAAAGTATGACATCAATTTGTGAGTGAAATCTTGATTTATGAGAAAATATGCATTCTTAATATTTTTGCAAAAATCATCATGAAAGTCACCCTAAAACCTATCAAGTGTGATATCAAATTGTAGCAAATTTAATTTGCTTTAAATGACATCACATTTATGGGAATTGGACCTTTTAAACAAATTTTATGTTAAAAACTTGAACTTTTATCAAAATGGCGGCCATTTTGGGCGCCATCTTGGATTTGGAGGTGTTCGCAACAATTGTTTTGGGGTAGACCTCTTGAATATTGTTTGTTATGCTATAAGCTTGAAAATAAGCACGGTCTACTTAGTTTGTACAGATGGTGAAACGAACTAAAAAAATAAGCCACTTTGGGGGGTTCGGCCCTCCGCTTACACGTGTTGTGACATACTACGTATCTCGTTGTTGACATATTTCAGGGTGGCGTACAGTCGGCATCAGTGCTCCACGACGGTCAGGTTCTCTCCGTCACATGGAGCGATGGTCATCTGGGGGATTTCCCTACCAACTGGCTTCGAGGACACCGATTCGACCAGTCCAAACCGGATCCGATAGAAGACGTTGAGCCGATTCTTTGGGACGCCAATGTCGCCAAGACGCCGCATTTCAGGGTATTTGAATTCGATGACGTCATGCAGAACGACGAATCCTTCTATGATTGGCTTAGCCAGCTCCACAGGCTTGGCTTAGTGCTAATGAAGAACGCCCCACAGACACAAAGTCAGGTGTACACCCTGCAGAAAAGGCTGGGATATGTCGCACCTTCCCCTACATCAGTCGGGTAGGTTGTATACACATCTTTGAAGTTCTGACACCAATTTTATTCGCTTATGATAGTGTAATGAAAGGCATAATGGAGATGATGGCATGAATGCAGTAACATGATTCTCCATACACATACTTTGTCTGTAGAAGTTCAAAAGGAATATCCGAAGAGTGTCCAAGCAGGACAATGGGAATCCCTGATGTTTAGGTTGTTTCCATTATCCTGAGGAATACCAGAAAAGGGGGATATCAGAATGAAATTCTGTCCTAGTTTTTAGTTATTCATTGGTTAACCTGAGATACAATATTCAA
>JZLH01S0602378.1:0-14919 GCA_001188425.1 Eucidaris tribuloides | reverse complement strand
CATTTTGCTTGTGATCCAACCGTTTGCTTGTCATTAGTGATTAATTCCTACAATTATACAATAACAACGTCACGCCGGTGCAATGAAAGACAGGTCCCGTAAAGTTTATTAAAGGCATTGTATAACAATGTTTCCAGTTTAAAAAATCTGAGCTATATGATTGCCTATGCTACCAGTATCTCTGATACGGTCTAAAAATGAAGCCCTGAAAAAATTGCAGTTAAAAACGATCATTAAGTGCTTTAAAAAATGAAAATCGTTGAGAGACCATTCAAGCTTTCCCCCATAGACTGCTGTGTTGTAGAATTTCTTATCGTCTGAGAATAAATAATGTGCCAATTTGTATCTGCTCATTATTGTACTAATGACAGCATAACTGTCCGAACTTTTGTGTTCTTGGGTGATTATTTGGCCATTCAAACACTGCCAGATATGTCAGATAGCAAAGTTCGACAATTTTTTTAAACGGGCCTTTCACAGTGATATAGCGTCGTCAAAATGCAATACGTGTTTGGAGAAGCCTCCTAGCTTTACCACTGGCGGCCAGTGCAACTCATTAATGCATTTTGAGAGACGATTCGTACCTTGAGTAATGGGATAAATTTCTACGCCCTGTCTGGGGTATTTTCCCAGGTATTTTCCTAATTGGTATTTCAGTAGCATATTTTCTTGATTTATTTTCCTCCCGTGTATCTTTGTTTTGGTCTATACGAGCATGAACATGTTTTCAACTTGAAGGTCCTGATTAAGCAAGAGCGCTCAAGCTGGTCTTACAGAGCTTGAAAAAAAAATCCTATTAGTAAGGAAATGCCTGTAAGAACACGCAAAATGTTGGTTTTAAGCATACGTTTTCAGGCAATTGCTTGATAGGGCGAAAATTGCAACTTCCTGCGTAATAGGTTCTGCATGCAGATTTCAGAAACTGATTGACCTTCCTCTTTTGCTTTAAGGAATTTCTTATAAGCAAGTACTAGTTTTTATGCATTTGGCTCATTCTGCCCTAATTGACAACTACTTACAATATTGCCAATGGTCATTTCCATTTAAAGTTCGAAGACAAGTACATGAACATTTTTTAAAAAGACAAAACAATGGCATAATACAGTCCTACGTAATTGCGTTGGCATTTAATTCAGATTTTAGTAGGGGGGCCAATGTAAAATTTTGTGAAGTTCATGTTAATTATTGACAACATGTATATACATATTCTACTTGGTCTGACTATTCAGAAAAACGATGTTGCCATTTTTCCCGTTGACCTTTGGTGACCATGACACAAGGTCAAAGGTCAAAGTGGTCATACATAGTCCAAAATATATCGAACTTAGAATCAAAATGTGGCAAATTTCACAAGGAGCAAGTTTAGTCACATTTATTTTGTTATTTGACCTTTCGTGTTTTTTTTTGTTATATGCAAAAAACCTAATTACAGACAATACTTTGCATAAATTTGCCGGTATTCAAACTAGTCAAAGCCAGAGACCACGGAACCATCTTTTGTAATTTTCTTGATGGATTCTAGTCAATTTGAGGGTGCTGATTCTAAATCCGATCAGTACCAGACTCAAAACATTGGGCGTTTTTGGAGAAACACAAACTATTATAAAGAGCACTGAGGTCACATTAGCGTACACATTTCAGTCATCATTTTCAACGTATGCATGTTTTATTGATGGATTCTAGTCAATTCGAGGGTGCCCATTCCAAATCCGATGGATGCCAGACGCGATACCTTCAGCGTTTTTATAAAACTGCAAAAAAATAAAATGGCTACCGAAACCATTAAAAGTCTGTTTAAGTCCCATTACCGTACACATTTCTGTCATCTTTTTCAACATATACATTTTATTTTGATGGATTCTAGTCAATTTGTCAGTGCTAATTCCAAATCAGGTGGGTGCCGAACGAAAAACCGTGGGTGTTTTCGAAAAATCTCCAAAATTCATAATGGCTGCCTAAAGCCTGATAAAACCCGATATATTGGCCTCTATTAAAATGCATGTTTATATCAAACTTTGGACATATAAAATTTGTTTTGATGGAATCTAATCAATTGAGGGTGTTGCCTCAAATCAGATGGGTGTCGGAAGGAAAAAAAATGAGCATTTTTTGGCGTTCTATATGTTAAAAACAATTGCTAAAATGCGTACGGTACTAAAAGCCTTTTAAGGTGTTTAGCGCCATGTTGATATTTTGTGTTTTTACAAAAACGCTCAAAGTTTTGGTCTGGAAGGTCAAGGTCTGGAACACATCAGATTTGGATTCAGTACCCTCAAATTGACTAGAATCCGTCAAGAAAATTGCAAAAAAATGGTTCCGTAGTCTTTAGCTTTGACTAGTTTCAATACAGGCAAATTTATGAAAATTATTGTCTGTAATTAGGTTTTTGCATATAACAAAAAAAAAGGTCAAATAACAAAATAAATGTCACTATACTTGCTCCTTATGAAATTTGCCACATTTTGATGCCAAGATCGATATACTTTGGACAATGTATGACCACTTTGACCTTTGACCTTGTGTTAAGGTCACCAAAGGTCAACGGAAAAAATGGCAACATCGTTTTCTGAATAGTCAGACCCAGTAGAATATGTTTATACACGTTGCCAACAATTAACATTGACTTTATAAAATCACCATTTTTATGACATAGGCCCCTCCACTATTTGTTTTATTTCTAATTAATAATTGCGCCTGGTTTTATATAATAAGTGATATTACGTAATTCTTTTAATCCAATCCTAAAGCAATCCTACAACTTTACTCACCAATAGAAAGGAATTGTTAAATTTTATGTAACCAAAATCAACAATCAAGAGATAAAGAAAACTTCTTTCATGTTCACCCAGTTTAGCCAGTTCCACTGTCTTCAACAAGTGTCTGGAGATGGAGGAGACAGTCTTCTGGCCGATGGCTTTAAGGCTGCCTCCGACCTGAAAGAAAGAAATCCCGAAGCCTTTGAAATATTAAGCACTGTGAAGTGGGAGTATAAACTCGCTTACGAGGACAACAACTACCATCTCGGGCGTCACAAGATCATCAGGTATTGATGAATAATAAGAAAATAATAAATACCGTTGGTAAAGGTGATGGGACGAACTATCACTTCCGAGGCGATCAGAATAGCTATCTTTCCGAAATGAAGCTGAGGAAAGATAGCGTATGCATTCAGATCGCCGATGAAGTGATAATATCTCGTGGCCAGAAACCATACCGTATGATTAACGTACATGCATGTTGCGTATTGTTACAGAAACTGCTAAACACGAAAAACGCGTGCCGCCATCTGCGTCGAGCGAAGGCATTTGACGAGTATCTATAAGAAAATCTACCAAATTGCTTTAAAGTGATTCATAGAACATAAATCCAGGTTAAATTTAGCTGACTGATATAATTAAATGGGTTATTTAACACTATTTCATGCAGCTAACATGCCATGAAATTGTCCCAACTTCGCGTTTTATCGCAACATAAATAATGCGATAATGACACTACTCCAACTCCGAAACCGGCTGCAGAAAAGGGCCTTTATTGCTGTGACGTCACACCCGGTATTCTGGCTTGCCAGCCTCTGTGCGACGACTGCGCTGTAACGCACAACCGTTCATAGAGTCTCTGTCAGCCTCCATCTCTCTAAATGCCTGTAATATCAGCCTGAATTGTCAATATCTGACAATAAATTTGTCCTTCGCTCCTTGCTGAAACAGTATCCTGATGTCATCATGTAAGCCATTTCTGCGCACAGAAATCTCTGGACAATCTTCCGAAAAAAAAAAGTTGTCATCTTAACTCGCTGCCTCCCACCTGGTGGAATCTGTGTTACGGCGAAATATACCTTGGGGCAAAAACAACCCATGAAATTATAAGTTGACATCGTTTGAGACAAAATTAACGTATTCATTGTAAATTCATGTTCTGAGGTAGCAATTTCGTCTTTCACAATGACAACAGTCCAAGTTTCTCTTTTTCCATATTTAATATGTCAAATAACTCAAATACTAGCAATACTGCAATTTTCAGCATTTCGTTTCACGTTGTTGTTTGGTCGTCTGTTCGGTAATTGTCAACTTTGCTCCACCGATACGTATGTTATGGAGAATAAAGTTATTCCCCGACGCAGTAACCTCGCTTGAGGAGCTTTGCTAAACGCGATCGTCGCTACATAAAATACGGCCAAAATATCAGAATGGCGAAGAGTCGCTACAAAATACTTTTATTGGAGTTTGAACTTATTCTGTGGATGAGCCTGATTCTAAAGTGATGAAGCAACGCCATCGCGGCGACGTGAAGACACTCCATTTCATTTTTCCCATGTCCTCCATCATTCAGCCATCAGTGATCCTCAAACCGATAAATGTTCCAGAGATCAGGACGCCGTATCTTCCTATCAATCTGCACTATAGTTAAATTTAATTATTGTTTTTTTTTTTGTGTTGCGCTTTGTTGGACTTGCGTATCTCACGATCTGAGACCACATGAACCTCTCCTCCCCCGCAGGTAATAGTAAATCCGCCCAGCGGCCACTAGCGATCGAATAGCTAGTAGAACCAGGCACTGCCCGTCTGCCAAGCCGTGGCCCGGCCAGCCCATACCCCGCGCCGCAACAGCAAATCTCCACCGCTGCCAAAGAACACGCTCTACGCGCATATACCCGCCCGTCCATGAATTCGTACCCAGCAAATCGCCTCGACCTTATTCAATCGTTCTAGAATTGATGTGATGTCTAATGATGTGTGTGCTATCTTTTGATATGTTATTCATAATAGATTTACTTAAGGCAAGTAAATTAATACCCGACTACCTTTTTCCATAAGTGAGAAAGAGATAAAGCTCGCGTCGTCAAAGATGCAAATGTGCCCGACCGACTGGCGAACACCGACTCGTCTCCCAGAACGCGCCAATATTACACAGCCGGTACTCCGGTCCTTTTGTACCCTTTACTTTCAGCGTTTTACTCACAAACAGAACTTCTTATGAATATGTAGATGGCGATATATCGGAGATGTAAAATGCAAACGATGTATATATTAGGCCTATATGTTCACTTTACATTAACGGCCAAAGCATCCATGTTAAATAACACAGAAGCTTCAGGATTTCTTTCCAGCCCATACTGAACTGTGTATTATCTACCCGGAAGTTGCTCGCAAGTCCACGAACCCATCTGTGACGTCACAGCTAAAGGCCGTTTTCAGACAGCGAACGAGCAAATTCGGCCCTGAGAGTAGGGTGATGTTTTCACTCTCATTTCGCTTTTATGGAAGAGTAATATTGCTTAAATAACATTCAAGCTCATTGTATGGCTTATAAGCTATCTGTAGATATGTATATCATCGTATTTATGGTTTTTCTATAAATGTCTCCTTAAAAAAAAAATACATATATTCATATATAGCTTTTCGATCTGCAACTCATCAGGTTATGACGCAGACAAGAAGAACCAACGATTTATACTGAAAACTAAAGTAGACCCCCATTGTTAAAACAGTAGCAATTAATGCTAGGACAAACCATTTTTGTCTACACAAAAGAGGGTCCCTACCTGAGGTGAGTCACAGTGCTGGACCTACTTACAATAGAGAACTGGTCGACTTTTTTGTCTTCACAAAAGAGGGAGACAAAAGGCGTTGCGATTGATTTAACAATGGTGGTCTACTTAGCTTTCAGTTTAAACAGTTGGTTCTTCTCGTAACTTCTTCACATCTGCGTGATAACCTCATCAGGGCCCTGTCTCATAAAACTTTGCAATTGATTGCAACTCTCAAAAATCGATCGCAAGTTGATTTCAACCAATCAGAGCCCAGTATTTTAAGACTTACAATCGATTTTTGGATTTGCAATTGATTGCAAGTTTTATGAGATAGGGCCCAGGAGTTGCAGATCGAAAAGCTTCGCTATCAAACATGCTACTTTTTAAAACAATTGTGAAATTTTGAAGTACCAATAAATTGTGCGTACATTATCTATGGAAACGAAGTCTTTATATACAGGTGGTTACTAGAGCGGGTTTGTCTATTATGGACATGCATTTTTAGGTGGTACACCCATTATAGTGGGAGGCTTTATAAATTCATGTCTTCGCTTTCAATTAACTTGTAGCAATCCCTAGTCTAAATTCAGCAAGTGTATAGGCTCATAAGAAAGTTTAATTATTCCACAAGATGTGACTTAAAAGTGTATGTTTGTGATTAAGAAATGAATTGATATAATATGTTGAAGAAGGTAAATCTGAAGGATACCATAATAAAAACTTTCGGAGTAAATAATGCAAAAGCTCCCCAGCGTCTATCTGTTTGTTTAGCACGACACGGCTGAGTGAACGCCGCGGCACTGACTGTAGGTTTGCATATGGACGGGGTACGAACAAGTCGCCTAAAATGACGTAATTCACCCAATTTTGAAGGCATCTCTGTGATTGGTGCTAAAACTTTAAGAAAAAATGATCACTGGATTTTTTACCATTCAAAATGAATTTTATATCAGCAGGTAGGAAATTTATCAAGCTTTTAGAATCTGACCACCCCAGAGTTCAATGACTTCATTGTTTTGCAATCAACGAGCAAAGGCATCAGTGACGCCAGTGTTCGGAGTAGTTTTCGACCGCTTTCCCACAGCCAAATGTGGAACATAGGAAACTTTGAAGAAGAAACAAATGATCACTGGAGTTTGAAGTAAATGTAACAAATCTTATACCATTTGAAAGATAAAGAGATGACGATTCAAAATTGATCACCCCAAAGCGCAGCATTCAAGAATAAACGAGCTATGAGCAATTTCGGCGTACAAAATTAGTGTAGTTTCTTGAACGTTTCACTTGTTGTAGCGTGTGTTCTAAACCTTCGCACAGCAAATGAAGCAAAATCTTTTCTATGCGGTAGCAGATAAGAAATATTTCAATGAATGATACATATTTAGTACGTTTGCCAATTTGATTTATAATTTATGCAGTGTCAACGAAGCGGGAAAGGTTGATAAAATTGTGATCAACGATATCTTACGATCATCCATGTTTCGGGTCTCTGTAGACGACGTTCTTAAGAGTTACTCTGCTTTGAAAGAATTCAACAAGTGCCTGTACGACCCTACCAACTTGTTTTGCTACAAACTGCAGCCAGGTAAATTTGGGAAGTGCACAATTTTCATTGTGATTGTGCTATAGACAAAGTTAGACGGACGGCGTTGAATACCAATTTGTTATTTACAGTCTTCCAGTTGCTGAGCGGTTTCTTCCAATGCTGTTAAAGGGGAATGAAACCCAGATATCTTCCTGAATTTCGAGAATACAGAACAATAACAAAGGGAAATGGTGAAAATTTGAGCAAATTTGGTTGAACGGTTCAAAAGTTATGATTGTTCAAAGTTTATTGAACTCTACCTATTTTTCAGATGAAAGTGTGGAGAACTTCCTGTTGGATTCTTATACAAATTTTCACAAATTTGCAGTTTTCTGAAGTGTCAGTTGAGAAAGTATTAAATTCTTTCAAAAAAACGTGAAGAATCATTTATGCCAGGAACACTTGCACAACAAGCAAGAGCAAATCAAATATTTGATTAAAGATGAGAATACGTGAAAAATTGTGTACGAAACAAATGGGGAGTGATCCACACTCTCATATAAAAAGCCGGTAGAGTTACCAATTTAAGAATTCTCCATAATAACTATTAAATCAAATTTGAATAATCATAACTCTTGAACCGTTCAACCAAATTTGTTCAAACTTTCTCTGATTTCCTTGTATTATTCATAATTTTATTGTAGCGAAAAAAAATCTGAAAAAAAAACAAATAACAAATCACGTGAATAATTGACCTCCAGAATGTTTTGGTTTCATCACAGAATTACTTGCGTAAATAGCCATTTGTCGATATTTTCTTAGTTAAACTTAGAAGTTCAAACATCATATCTAGCTAGATGCGAATGTTTTGTATGTGCATTCCAAATTTCAGCTCAAGATAATTTTGCAAACGCGCGTGTGATTTCAATTATCGCCATGGGGAATGCCATCAATGGTGAGGAAGAAATTCCTGAAATTACTAGTAATTGTATGATATGTAACAAATGCATTGACCGTTTGCCTAACGAATGCATAATGGATGAGGAATATACAGAAGGCCTACATTTAGGCCTTCAAGTGAATTGATGAAAGTACGGTAGCATTTACTCACAATCTAATAAGTTTCTTAGTTGTCGAAGTGCAAATAGAGCAAAAGAAAAAAAAATGCACTTGTATTTTATATTGTTTCAAGATAAAAGTCAAATTCATAAAGTAGAAATCGTCGTGCGCCTGGCAAAAAATCGTAAGCAAAAGCTCTGAGCAAAAGGTCGTAAACAAAATTGCTTGTAACGTGGAAACCACTGGCTTATTTCGCATAAAATCAAAGTATTGTGATATTTCAGGTCTTTCAGTATGTTATATGAAATATGGATTTTTTCCCAATTTAGCGGCAATTTACTGTTGACGACCTTTTACTTAGAACATTTGCTCACGACTTTCTGCCAGGCGCATGACAAAATTACATCAATTTTCTTTAGGTGATATACTAGCTTTCCATAATCATCGCTTGGTGCATGGACGTCGTGGTTACAGTCTGGACGACCAATCAAAACGTCATCTGGTGATCGCCTACTCTGATTGGGAAACCGTTTCGGCGCGCATGCGTACTTTGAAGAAACAGCAGCTGCTGAACGATTTGCCAGACGCCGACCACTACGGAGCACACGTTTAAATCTTCAGGAATGTAGGGAGATTGGGTGGAAGGTGAGTTGGGGGGGGGGGGGGGAACCGTGTTCCCAGGAAAAGGGCTGCGGTTTGTACAGACGATATGGTGTCCATGATGCAGAACATTTCTTACACAGGAACAAAACACTAGGTATGTAGAATAAGAATGGAACTCAAGGTTTAAAAGTAGCTTTATTAAGTATTTTTATCATATTCAAATTGTATTAAGCAGGAGGTGCATATTTTATTTCTTAAGGATGTGATCGAGCAGATTAAACTTTTGTTGTACCCCATGACAAGGAGTACAGATTTAGTATAGAGGCATCACTTGTTTGAACGCTGAACCCCAGTAGGTTGTTAATAAAAGGTTTGAGATATTCCATGAAAAATGCCGCGGCAACTCCAATCAGTGGTGTTTAATGGTGTATTGATTTTTCTTTACTTGGCGAAGGTGACAGTGTAATAGCTTTCTCTCTCTGAAAACTTCAAGTTTTTATTACATCTGTAAGAACCATTTTAATGATTTGGTAGATATTTGGGTTAACGTCCGTAGCTAATCATGTACACCGATAATAGAAATCATTTTAATTATCACCCTGTATCACTTTTGTGCGTGGTGAATCACATTAATTTAGTCACTATTCAAGAAGGAAACCACTTAAAATTCAGTTGAAACGGTTATGGTCACTTTAGTAGCAGAGTTTATTTCAATGATCTGATGGTTGCCATGGGTTAATGTTAATGTGTGTTTTGTGTGCTTTCTCAGAACAATGAATTCATTCCACGTTGATGGGATCATTCTGAGACTGTGCTACAAGTCAGTAATCGAAAGTGTGATACTTTTCAGTTGTGTTGTTTGGTTCGGTGGATGCAGAAAAGATGACTTCAAGAAGTTACAGAAAATAGCGAATTATGCCGGCAAGATGACTGGCGAAGTGAGAAATCTGACAAATGAATGCCAAAATATGATCTTCAAACATGTCATGCGGTCAGGGAAACGGTACAGGTCAATGAAAGCAGACACTTCATGTTTCCTTAACTCCTTTGTTTCGCTCTCTATCCGTAAATACAATGAACTACAATGGATAAGCCCATATCTTGCCACTTCGCCATTTATCTGTATTGCATTAAATGCCATCTCGTTCAACCATTAATATATCAAGAAGTGTAATAACATGAAAATAATAACTGAAATAATGACAATAATAATAACAATAATAATATTATTTGCTTTCCTATTAAAATAACTCATTTTCTTACTAGACAGTATTTTGTACCAAGACCAATAAATAATGCATTATTACATGGACTCTACAATCACAATATTCTAAGCCTAATTCAAATAATTTGTGTACTATGACAGGAACGGGAAATTTATTTATTAGTTTATTCGTATGTCTATGTTATGTATATAATTGTATAATTGAAATGTATTGTCCAGTATAATCTAAGTATACATGTATTTGTAATGTGGACAAAATGAATTTGCATGAGGACAATAAAAGCATGAACCTGAATCTGTATCTGAATCATCATTAAAAGCAGGAAATCTAATTTGTACACCTCCTGCAGCACAGTAAAACACAACTCATGCCCTCAAGCTTTTTGTGAAGGACGTATCGGTGAAATCTGAATATCAGTAATTACCTAGAATGTGAAAAATGCACTGAAAAGTAATAGTCTTATTTAATTTTCTTTAAAATGATACCTTACTTGTTATGATTATGCCATCAGGGAAAGGGCAGTGTCTTAAAATGTGGTGTAAAGTGTAAATTGAAAAGCTGCAAAATGACCAAAGTTCGGTAAGTCACCCAATTTTTGTTGTTGTTGATGAGTGAGTTTTCCAATGTCTCTTTGGTTGTTATACACTCTAATGTGAACATTGACATGGATTAAAAGAAATACCTGCACAAGTAAGCAAACAACAACAACAACAAGTGGAAAAAACATGTATGGGCATTAAAAAAAACCGGACATAAGACATTTAAACTCACGGACCTTGCACCACATTAACACCACAAAGTGATAAAAAAAGTGGCAGGAGCTTGATTTGCATGGATTTTCTCAGAGAGAGGTTATCATGAGAATGGACTGGCCTGCATGCAGCCCAAACCTCAACCCCATTGAACATTTCGTGTGGGAACAACTCTGCCAGGTTGTACGGAAGAGAGTCACAAATGCAACGACATTGGCAGGTTTGTGTCAATTACTGATTGACGAGTGGAATGCCATCCCACAGCAACGAATCACAAAGCTCATCAATATGGGAAAGCATTACCAGGCGGTGGTGCGGGCACGCGAGTCGTCCACCCGATACTGAACTCTGATCATGTTATTAAAATCAATGAACATTGATGAAATCAAAGATTCATGGGAAGATAAACATGCAAATCCATGCAAATCAAGCCCCTGACACATTTTTTAATTACTTTGTTGTGTTAATGTGGTGAGATTAAATGTGTGTGAGATTAAATGCCTTATATCCAGTTTTTAAATGCCCATACATGTTTGTTTATTTGGTTGTTTCACTTGTTATTGTTGTTGTTGTTTGCTTACTTGTGCAGGTGTTTCTTTCAATCCATGTCAATGTTCACATAAGAATGCATAATAACCAAAGAGACATTGAACATCTTTCTGATGATACCAAACTTGCATTGATTATACTAGGAAAAGGAAGATACAAGCGGTCAAAATCAGATTTCCAAACTTTTTTTGAGGAGTTTAGTATACATGATGAATACCCATGGCACAGTAAAGCTCTGAAAGAAGACTAGTAGCCTGGTAGAATTTTGTCTCTGCGAGACAGTTCAAATCAAGTCTAAAGCTACTACAGCGCCGTCTAACGATTCAGTCTGCCTCCGTCTAAAATATTTATCTCAGACGGTGTCAGACGGTGGCAAACGAAATACAATAGATTGGAAAAAAACGGAAAAGCACGGTCTGTCAAGGTCTAGATACGTTTGTAATCCAGTTGAAAAACGAATGAAAAAGTCCAATAACGTACGCGTTCGTTTTTCAGACGGAGTCGTTAGACGGCGAAGTGTGACACTAGCTTAACGGTCACTAATGCCACTAAAACTGAATATCTAGTTTCTATACTTTTCAGAAGGTTCTTAGATGTCTGTGAAAAAAATATTTATATGAGATTTTATTTCCCATATATAGCACACACAAAAATCACGTATATTCCGGGGACATGTTGCGTCATAAAACAATGAACATGTCAATAAATATTAATAAAATAAGTATAAAGTCATTTGGAATGTTTTAGGGTGACTTCCTTGATGTCATTGAACATTGGTGTACATGTTGTTTTTATAATGTGTATACCGGTACATTACCCAAAACGCAGGAAAATCTGTATGTATATAAACACAGTTATGTTATATTTTTGACAGCTAGAGTTCAGGGGTTGGTGAACTGGGCCACTTGCACGGAAGTCTGACATCGTAACTTCAGGGACAACTCCAAGGACAAGTCAGAATGCATTTCACGAAGCCATTACATGAATATTTCATGGACAAGTCCAGTGGCAAAAGTTATGGCACCACCGGAGCCGTCATAAATCAGACGCCACCTACAGTTACGCTGTACGCGTGCGGTTTCAAGAATCCAAGAATTGTGAAATACAGCCCGGTCGAGTGAGGGATTTGACAAAACCAGAAACCATTAGATCATGCAATGGAAACCTATACAATGTCTAAGATAGCGATAACAGATTACTTAAATTTGTATAACATTATTATTAGAATGATTTGAAATCACTGTAATAGGCGTGTGGTATTCACCTTGCGTTATTCAACTTAATCATTTCACACTTTGTTACATAATACGAAAATTAATATGAAAAATATAACAATATCAAAATACATGTGGGCAAAACGATTAGAGATAAACAGTTATCTGACTGAGAGTACAAAATGCATCTACGGTTTCCTTGCAGGACCGTTATTGCTGATCCAGTTTTCTTGATTATTGACATTTAAGAGTTATTGTTTAAGCTTTCGGTCCTCCGGCCTTCTTCAGGGTCGATACGGTATAATTAAGCATGACAAAATGGGTAAAAAACAAATGTGTGTGTGTGTGTTTGTGTGTGTGTGTGTGTGTGTGTGTGTGTGTGTGTGTGTGTGTGTGTGTGTGTGTGTGTGTGTGTGTGTGTATGTGTGTGTGTGTGTGTTTGTGTGTGTGTAATGTAGTGCCACATTATAGAGTTTTGCTTTATTATAAACAACAAATTAAATAAACATTCAAACGAAATTTTGAAATATGTGTGTATTTTTTTTAATCCGTATTTTTTTTATTAACAAAGACACTCAAGATACACGCATTCAATTAACCTTCTAAATCCAACTGAAAGAAACGAAATATTTACGAATTTAACCCATCACCACACATACAAGTGCAATCCACTACTCCAAAATACTGAACACATCACTGGCAAGAATAAACACCCAACATCACTATCGTAAATGTAAGCGTATAAGAACTAAAATACAGTTTGTCCTTTTTGTACTCGGTTTTCAGATAAACGTGACATACACGTGTACATGCATATTTTCGTAAATTCAGTTGCATCCCACTGACTAAATGTCACAATATGTTGATACATGTCGACAACGTATATCTTTTTAATTGCTGGTCACGTATTGAATGAAATCATCAAATTGTTTTTAATGAGTAACATGTGCTAACAAAACCTAAACAAAAATTCCATCTCTTAATTTATGATTTTTCCCGTTGTAATGAGTAAAACACTAAGTGTCAGTCATCTCATCTGTATTAAATTTAAACTCACAAAAATCCCTCATTTACACTGCGTGTGCATCATTTCCATACGACTTAATCCCAAATTTTAGCGTCACTGAAATCAATCCCAAATTATATTTTCTTGAAATGAAACATTAAACCAATTAGATGTGTAATAAAGACCTGCAAGAGAAATCCAAAATAATGAAATATCTGCACTTAATTTTTTTTTCATGTTTTATTGATTTTCATGATTTACAGTAACACGAGAAA
Source organism: Eucidaris tribuloides (assembly GCA_001188425.1). NCBI lineage: Eukaryota > Metazoa > Echinodermata > Echinoidea > Cidaroida > Cidaridae > Eucidaris > Eucidaris tribuloides. The sequence continues at coordinate 1,180 of JZLH01S0602378.1, read as the reverse complement.
TCAATGATAAATTATAAGACAATCAAAGAAAAAAAATAAGAAAATAAATTAGTAAATAAAAATAAACGGTGCAGTTTTATTAATAAGAAAGCAGAATGATTTAAGAGATCGGATGGATGCCCAATGTCCACCGCCGAGAGCCCCAAAGACAGGCCGGGTGGAAAGCCGAATCATCCCCACACACCCGCATTAAGTCACAGGCCGGAGCGAATTCCCTCATGTAACACCTTCTATTTCTTTTTCACCCAAAATAAACATACTAACACTGGTGTCCCACTCCAACAAAAGGAAGGAAGTGATGAAAAAAAAAATCTATAAAACAAATCACATTTCAAAAACAAAATGTCACCTGCCTCCCTTTGTCAAAGCAGGGCACTATTGGAAATAAACAGGACAAAAATAATTCACAGTTCACTAAATGGCTCACTACATGTACATTAATAGAACTCGCCCCGCCCGATGACCCGCGACGAGGCAAAAGGGACAGGCGACCAAATTTTAGGAAAAGTCAGTGAATTTGGTTAAAACGGAACAAAAACTATTTACGTGGAGAACAAACATCTGGCAAGGGAACGGTGTACCCTCTTAAGGATTGAAAACACAGATGTAAAGGGAAATTGGAAGGGATCGAGTCGTAGATATGGGTTCGATATTGGTCAATGGGCAGGAGTGACTAATACTTGCGGATACGATGGCCCTTTCGGGTTTTTAGTTTCTTTATTGGATTGTGTTCTTTAATCCGTATTAATGACTTGGATCATATTACTGACCCCAGTTTCGCCTGTAATATCTGACCCGAGCAGTGGGAGACTACTTTTATGTGCCTCTGCGACTAGGTGCTTTAAAACCGGCTTGTCTTCTTCGACACAACGCATCAACACGGCAACAACGTCTTCCTAAGGCGAAAATCCAACAGACCCAACAGAAAACCAACACAGCATTTTTGTTGGGTTTCTAATGGTTTATGTTGGTTTCTGTTGGCATTGTTGGGTTATCGGTAACATGGGAAAGGTTAGACCGACGGGGTCTGTCCGTTTTCTTCGGGGACTTCACATTTTACGGTATTTTTACGTTTTTTAGGTCAGTCCCCTCATACAAAGGACAGACGAGCTTACCAGCATATTTCCATGCGCGTGAATTCACGTCACAATTCACTTACTGAACTATTGCTTGTCAGGCG
>JZLH01S0602371.1:650-13847 GCA_001188425.1 Eucidaris tribuloides | reverse complement strand
ACATTGTAAATGTATTTATTTATTTATTTATCTATTTATTTATTTATTTATTTATTTATTTATTTATTTATTTATTTATTTATTTATTTATTTATGTCAGGAGTGCGTCACAATTACCTTTCATGTCAGTCTATGGGTTGAATTACAAGGGGCTACAAAATTTTTACACAGTCGATCACTATATAGCCTACACAACAAGACGGCATGACGTAAAATTAATTATAATGTAAAATGAATCATTATGCAAAATCCATAATACTTTCAATTATCACATTTTACACAGAAACAGAATGTTCAAATTCTATCTAAAAAAAAATATAATAATTTAAACAAATACAGCAGATGCATACATGTACGGCCTAAGGTTTACACACGGGTTCAAACAGGCACGGAGACAGATATTATAAACACATAGAAGAACTGTCTGCGGAAGACAAACAGCTGATACCAAACCTTGAAAGAAGAAAACATAAACACCTGGCAGACTAAATATCGGCTGAAAAACACCAGCAGCCACTAACAACTAATTCATAAACAAAATGATTTGTTTTGGCTGACAACGTGTGATTTTAAACAATAATTTTAATATTTATCAAATACGTCTAGATCTACTATAGATAACACGTCCTTCCCCTTTTGAAAGGGCCACACAGCGGTGGTTTCTGTATAAAGCATTAAAGCTTCCAAAATGTGCCGCCGAGGGGGAAGTTGTCCTCCCTCCCCCCCCCCCACCCCGATTTTTATTTTCGATTTTTGTTTTCACCCTCGATTTTTACAGGTATTTTTTGCAAGTTTTTTTTTTTACTTTGATTTTTATAGATTTTGTACCGTCAAACCTGTTTCACAAGGCGAGTATGATGGAAAAACAAGTATTAAATTTGTTAATGAAGGGGGTGGGTCAAATTGACACTATTCTAGCTTAGCAAGTAACAATGATTTATGATACGATGTTTTTTCCCAGCGTAAGTTAGGTAAATTATTTTGCTTTCCGACTTCAATCCACCCCCCCCCACCCTCGATCAAGATTACGAGATTGTGTACTCTGCGTGTTGTTCAATGTTTAATGTTAACACAGAATAGGCCTAATAGTGTGAATATTGCAGATAATTATCAATTCACATTATTCTCGGCACAGGCATTATACCTACTACGTAGCAATGACGCAAAAGCTATTCAAAACCAATAGCCGAAGTCTGCAATGCGTATACACGTCCAATGCGAATTCTCCGAAGCCACGTGTTTCAATAGTAGTACGTAAAAAGCACTGTGGTTCGCCGTGCCAAATTCGCCGTTCATAATATTTCTGGTCACGTGGGGGCTTGCCATTGACGTCAATGACTTAAGTTATTCATCACGTGACCAAAATATTTTGGTTGATTTTAATATGGCGGTTCGTCTGTCGGGCTGAGCGGTGAACTACGTACGGTAGACGCAACATCATATTACCATCTCTGACCTTGCTCCGAGTCTGCGAAATATTACAAAAATGCCATGCACGCGTTTCGTAACAGCGTTTACATCGTCTTTGATTTGTTAACCTGTAATAGGGAGTGATTAGATTAAGGACAACATGGGAACTGGGGTAAAAATAAAGCAAGTTATCATTTCCAATTTAATCCTCCATTAGTCGGCCAGTCGGCCTTTTTTCTGCCGTCCCTATATGAAGATGTGCTATGTGTTACTAGCACACTCTAAAGTCATAAATGAAATGGACGAGATGTCACATTTTCTATCATGTAATTATTATCTAACATTCTATTCAGCTGGATTCAATATTATACTCTTAGATTCAGCTACCTCAACGGTTCAATTCAATATTTTGGAAGTTTCGTCACTTCTTGGCAATTTTAGAATTAATTTCGAATTTGAAATTCTGAAATAAATACGTATAAATTATAGAATGTTACAAAAGATGAACAGTGATAAAATAAAAGATAACAATGAAAAATTCATTTATTAAGTGTTGGGTAAATTACTTCACATACACCAGCTTATACATGATACGCAATACTGTAAACATGTACACACGCGTGATCCGAGAAAGAGGAGGGCTTGAGAGAAAAAAGCAAATGTGTAACGGTATAGCAGCTGACGCAGTTTCAAGTTCCGGTCAAACCTATTTATAAACCTCTCTTGAAATAGACGGCATTAACAGTCCATCGCCGTGCATTAATGCATACTTGATGGGTTACACGGAGTGGCGTATCCGGTATTTCTTAAACAATGGGGCCGGGTCACTAATAAGTTACACCGCATTTCATAAAAGTATACTTTTAGATACAATGGGCGGATTTAAATTGCATATTATTTGATTTGTTGAGCAAAATTCAACCTATTTGGTTTCTTTAGTTCTCGATCTCGATGTACTGAGAGAGACCTTTGGGCACTCTGGCCAATAACCGCCTCCCCTTTCAATCTTAATGGGAGAAGGAATGAAATGGGTGAAGAAAGTATCACCTCTTGTACTTTCTTCGTGTCGATGTTTGGGATTACTTACGACCTGAACATAAAGAGGTTTTTTTTCCGATTTCCATCAACAATCACTGGCAATTGTCAGATTGGATAAAGCACAACGTTCGCTTGAATAAGAAGGTCCTCAAAATTGTAAACTTGCCAATTGTGTGTGTGTGTGTTGGGGGGGGGTGAGTGTTTGTTTGTTTGTATGTGTATGTGTATGTCAGTGAGTGGTATCAGGGTGCACGTGTGTGTGTGTTGTGTGTTGTGTGTGTGTGTGTGTGTGTGTGTGTGTGTTGTGTGTGTGTGTGTGTGTGTGTGTGTGTGTGTGCGTGCGTGTGTGTGTGTGTGTGTGTGTGTGTGTGTGTGTGTGTGGTGTTGTGTGTGTGTGTGTGTTGTGTGTGTATGCGTGTGCGTGTGTGTGTGCGTGATGTGTGTGTGTGTGTCTGTCTGTGTGTGTCTGTCTGTCTGTGTGTGTATGTGTGTGTGTTTGATGCGTGATTTATATGTGTAATTATATGTTTCTTTGTGTACGTTTATATATTCTTAATATTTTTTCTCCAACGTTATTTGTTTGTGACTCTGCTTTTAATATTGTACAGATAAAGATATACAATGATATTTAACAAATGAAATAAAGATAAACAAAAACGACCTTGGGATGAAAGACGACCCCCCAAAAAACCTGGCAGGTTTATTACAGCCAGCAAGTATTATACACCTGCCACTATGGTGTAACGAAGATGGTTCCCTGCCAAGTCGTCATGTGATCATCTTATAACACGACGTCATGCGGGTAAGCATTCGAATGACGTAGCAAGGCCATCTCGGAGAAAGTATGACGTCACGCCTCACATGATTTATGGTGCAATCTTGATGTGCGCGATGCAACGTCAAGAGCATTATGTCTAGAAATTCTAGTACCTTCCAATAAACCCCAGTACTTCCCACCCACTTCTCCTTTCGATGTATCATAATATGTCTGTGTCCATATATTTACATTTGACTGACTCGCAGAATGTATACTCTTTTGTCGGGAGTGTATGCGATATGTCGTAATGTTGCAATGTATTTCGTCAGACAAGAAAATGCTTTTACGTACATTCATGAAAGTGCAACGCATGCCTTGTCGAAAGCATGTGCGTGCGACATTGCCCTTTTTCGTTTCACCTAGTTACTTCATCAATAAACCATATCATTAAAATGATTGTATGATTAAGTATCCATGGGGTCTTTGAATCAAGATTAAATAACAAAAAAGTCATACAGTGTACAATCATTTCTGATAATTATTTATTATTCAGACAGATTATGGCATTAAATCCCATTCAACGTTACTTACAATTTGTAAAATAATAATCATATAAAATGTGTTGTAACTATGTGTCAATAAAGGGAGGGCTGCTGTTCTAGGAAAATGATTGTTTGTTTCATAATTTATTTATTCACTCATTTAATCTTTATAGGTATATCCATTTTTCATTATTTACACATAAGTATGTTTTGCTATTACACGTGAATATAATCTACGGTAGATGTAAATATACAAACCAAAGTTAAAGTTAAAATACCCCTTTTTAGCCGTCTAGAAACGAAAAAAAATATATATATATATAATTTAGTTTTTACGCTTATTGTAAAAGCTATGTTTGTGAAAATATGAAGATCAGTAATTAATAAGATTTTGAAAAATGCACAAAGCACTGACTGTGTAGTCTATGTGTCAGGCTATAAGTTCAGCTGTACTCTATTCAAACGTGGGTCTATGAATATTAATATGCATGCAAAAGTGCATAAAGTTTGTTATGGAGCAAGAACTGACATGGCACACACAATATATTTTTGAAAGAAATTTCACATATTCTACATACATGGTGAACACACGTGCGGAGCGAGCCAGCAACTATGTATGAAAGACTAAAAGAATTCTTACAATGTTTATAAAGGCTACATCCAGTTCAAAATCTAAGTGCTTTAACCATCGTGGAAATTGTTTAATGCCAGGATTTTGAGGCTGCTATTATGGATAAATGCGACACAGAATGATAACGTAATTCTGTATGCAAGAGAGACCTACATTACAACTTTAATTCTCTTTATATCTCATTCATTTATATCTTATTATATTTCATCAACATTGTGTGTTTAAAATAACACAGTTAGGGCACTTCAATGAAGGAAGGAGAATCTGCGTGGAAGGGTTTTACCCCCTCCTGGAGTAAACCTAATGTGTGAGTATTTATAGTTGAATGTTGTCTCCGAAATCGGATATTTTCCCGTTTTCTAGTGACAAATTAATAGAAAAACTCAACTAAAAATTTTTGGAATTAAACATGGGAGTGAAAAAAAAAGGAGGAATGGGGGAATTGAAAAATTAGAACGTCTTGAAAATTTTCACATAACCAATCTCCATCGAATCGTCACAAGTGATCACGTGATACAATCGATATAATACCGTATAGAAATTAACCTTCAGTCCTCTTTGTACCAGGGTCGCCAGTTTGGCGTTTTTTACGCCAAAAAAGGACAAATTTGGCTTTTTTGACATCGTTTGGCATTGAAGAATTCAAACTGCACGCCAATCGGCTTTTTGGCGTTTTGGGGGCATTTTTCAATAACATACCTAAAATCGTTATAAAACAAGATTTCCCAGGGATTTTCAGTAAAATAGGTGCCACAATTGCAGGGGTCCAAACGTAGCTGTGCGCATGTACTTCATGTGCAAAATCTGGCTGCGCGTAAACCACGGCACTCAAATTTTTGGTTGCGACAGCTGAGGTTTCAAAGGTGTTCTAACTTCTAACCTACAACGTAATTTTAAACCACATCTCGGCTGTGCTGCCCTAAATTTGACGTTTCTTCACTTCATTTGGCATGTAATTTGGCGTTTTTGGAATCGGAAAACCTGGTAACCCTGCTCTGTATAGAGTTCATTACAAATCACTCCCACATCCGAATTTCATTAGAAACCGCGCGAACCGGTTCCGGCTGTGACGAAACCACGAAATCAACAATGTCGGAAACAAGTCATTAGACGAAATTACAATATGCAAATATGCAAATAAAGAGAAATGTGAGCCGGGTGTTATTTTGTGAGACTCATGGGGTTAATTTGTAATCCACGTGGCCGTCTTTGTCTGCCTCAGTTCTGGGAATTCCACTGGCAGACTGCCACTGCGGACGTAGTGACATAATGGGTTCCAAGGCTATACAGAAATGTGTTTGCATAATGTACGACATTGACGATTACATTTAAAAACGAGATTATAATGGGGAAAATGACAAGTTATTCATAAGAGCAATGTCCTTATAAATCTATAGTGATTACAAAAAAAATCGCTTCCGCTCTTACGATATTTTATTTGTACATGACTATTATTGTGTGAAGGTTAAGCTTTGATAAGCTACAGTTTGGTTTGAAAAGATTTTATTTTCTGCATTTCAACATAATAACGTGGATAACAAATAACAAGTGTAGGATATTACAAATAATTGAAATAATACAAATTGAACGAATTACAAACATATACAGTGTGTCGCAAAAATAATTGTGCAAGTCAAAAGCGCCCTCTTTGGTAAAGAGTAAAACATTTTTGTGACGTCATGCTTACATCACCATCAAGGGCATAGTCTTAGCTTTTAAATGCAGTTTGTTCTGTTCAGGTTGCTTCTTTAATCGCTGAGTAATGTTCAGTTAACAACGAAAAGGTAAAATCATCCAAATTTCCACTTTTACTAACAGAATGTTAGCACCCAGGCCCTCGTCCCGGTAAAAGTGACACAACTGAGAGTCCACAGTTTTGTTGTTTACAAGATATCTCGAGATCAAAACAAGCAAATTGACCAAACAAACAGCATTTGAAAGCTAAGACTTTGCCCTTGACGTTGACGTAAACATGTGTCACAGCAGTATTTTCTAACTGTCGAAGAGGGCGCTTTTTACTTGAGCAATTTTCTGAGACGTGCTGCAGCATGTCTCAAAAAATTGTGCAAGTAAAAACCGCCTTCTCTGGCAACTAAAAAATACTCTTGTGACATGATGCTTACATCAACGTCAAGGGCAAAGTCTTAGCTTTCAAATGCCATTTATTCTGTTCAATTTGCTTGTTTTAATCTCGAGATATGCTGTAGACAACAAAAGGGTGGAATCACAATTGTGTCACTTTTACAAGGGGTTGTAGTAAAAGTGGCATAATTGTGATTTTACCCTTTCTTATTTAAAGTAACATAATTATCTCAAGATTAAGACAAGCAAATTTAACCAAACTAACGGTATTTGAAAGCTAAGACTACGCTCTCGACGTTGATGTAAGCATCATGTCACAAGAGTATTTTCTCATTGCCAAAGAGGGCGGTTTTCACTTGCACTTTTTTTTTGAGACACACTGTATAAACAGACATATATTTATGCATACGCATTACATAAACAAAATCGTTCATACGACCAGGGTATAATACGGTACAGAAAATAAATTTTAACATTTTTTAAATTTTTTGAAGAGACGGACGGCCAGAATGTGAAATATAGCTTATGTAATTTCTTACTAAAACATTTTCCCAGTATGTATCAACGATATCAATATTTGTTTTCTTCCTACACAGGGTCTTTCAATTGTAAAGACAAATTCTTCTTTTTCATACTTCAAATATCTTGTATTTTCTCGCTTTTCAAAATGTTTACGTCTATGTTTAACAGACCGTATATGTTTAATAGACCAGTTTACTAATGTCAAATGACTTTTCTTCATTGTAGGTCTATATAGTAACAGAGGTAATCCATTAAAGCACGTATTGAAAATGAATACATTTCAATACCTGGAATCCAACTTGGGTACATCAGTTGTTGCCTCGGGCGTGGAAACGTTTTGATAAAAGAGTATACATTAAACTTGAATATGTTTTCTGAAAGCGGCATATCAAAGTTAAACTTAAGTCAAACGGTAATAAGTACTACAAACCTGTATTAACCTTCAGTACACGTTACACCTTTGCGAAATCAACAAATATGTTAATGTGTTGATCAAATATTTATCACTCAAAACAATATTTTCGGAGACTGTTTGAATAAAAAAAAAAAAATCTGTTGGCGTTCATGCACGTGCAGTTTATACAAATAAGCCTATGAATGCTATTCCTCGTCTTTTTTTGATAGTTATTTTCTTGAGCCCCATCATTCATGAAAGGTAAATGAAATGATTGGGGGTATATAGTTCTCAACTTGGGCTGAAACTACTCTAAAATCAAGTAAACTACGCAAGGATTCTCCTGTGAACATTTTATAGTCAAACGTTGACTCATTTTAAAATAACTAATGTCAATATCTCTCGTGTCAAGCAAACCGGCTGTGTGACTCTCTATGGGTCTTATTTTTATCGTGCCCCGATAGAATTAATGTTCATACTGGATTCTCCTTAAGTAAACAAATTAGAGACAAATCCTTCCAGCTGAAAGATCCACTCCAGCTGGTGTATAGTTGGCATATATCTCAACTCATTTGGTTCTTCAGGCATTTTCAAGTGTTACCTATCATCATGATCATGCCACTGACCTTTAAAATGTGCCCATCGTGCGCCTGGCAGAATATCGTTAGCAAATGCTCTAAGCAAATGTCGTTAACGGTTTATCGTCTCTAAATTAAAAATAAGAAAACTTATTCCATATTTTTGCCTAACATACTGATAGAAGGACCTCAAAGACCAAAATCCTTTGATTTCATGTGAAAGAAGTCAATGAATTTTACGTTACAAGCAATAAACTGTTAACGACCTTAATATTCAAGTTGCATTAGCAAAGTAGTAATCAACCAGCTGCATGTTATATTTTCCCATCTATTTATAGAAAAAGCAGAATTATCACAGATGGCCAAATGTTGACTGTTATTACGTCACGAATCTATGTACACTTTGGCAATTACATGTGGTATTATGCTAACATTGGTATCTTGAATTAGTCAACTCTTAGGGGTCTGTAAATTTAAGTGAGGCATTTTGAAATTGCATTACAGACTCCAAATAATTTCGGTTTACAAACACAAAATAATTAAGCGGAGTCGTATATGCATTTTGTGCAACCATTCATGCAAGAATGAACTATGCGGTGAATTTATGTATCTGAACAGGTAACCGCAATGCATCTGACTGAGCAAAGAGATTTCTCTTTTCTTGTCACTTTAATATGAACTTTTTTGCAAAATACAAGTGCTTTCCGGCCGCAAAAACCGCAAATTTAAATTGCGCCTGTGACCTGTGAATATGACTGGAATGTACGTGTATTGTGCATACCAGACACATTGTGACGTTAACCTAGATAATATAGAACGTAACATTATGTATGTGAAAATGGTGAATTTTTTTAGAGACGTATGTGTAGACATTATGCGTTACCACGTCCAAGACCGAAATTCGTGAGTCTCGCGTTATTGTCGCCAAATATGTACAACGCCAACAACAAAAGCTACACTACTATACTGCCCCATGACAAAAGGGCATAATTGACATTTTGATGTTTTAGAGATATTGAGCAAAATGTATTTTGTTCAACAAGTAAAGCCCTATTCACAGGCGGATTATGAAACAAAGGAACACTTCTAATAAACGGTTTTTTTTTTTGGAAGTGTATATATACCCCGCTGCTGGTAACAAACAACTATTTTTTTATTCGATACCCCTATGCCATTAGCCAATCAGAAGGAGTGTAACATGGGAATGTTACTCACACGCACATTACGTATGCGGGTTTAAAATTCATGGCGCTTGCGCGCGAGCTCGAGCGTACGTGACGCCAGCTGCCTTACGTTACATGTACATGACATTGATCGCGAGGAAGCGGCTCCGAAAATCCCCGCAAATGACTTCAGATCGGTAAGTGTGTTTACTTTTCATCTGTTTCGCCATATTATTATTATTCTATTGTACATTAAATTGACATACTATAACAATATTCCGAAGCAAATTTGTTGGTGTATAATGGCATGCAAGAGTGGGGTCAGCCCGACCTTATCAAGCCTACCTGGGGTGGCTCAGTCCCGCGTACTGTGATTTATGTATGCTACAGATACCCCGAAATTTGTCACTATCTTTGCGGATTAGTCATGGGGTGTCTATTAATGTCTGAATCAAATGACAACTTAAAACATGAAATCTCCAAAAAAAAATCCATTTACTGCTGGTGATTAGACAAAATCAATCTACACACAAAAAAATGACAGCTGGTGACATAAGGAGAAATTATCGCAGGTTCCCAGACGAAATGCGGTTACGCAGTGTTTTATTTTCCCTGCATTCCCCGCAATTTTGGGACCGCAACGGAAAATTTGAGTTACAGTTAACAACAGCGGGGAACCCTAGTGATAATTTTTTTCTTGGGTAACTCGCTTCGGGGTATAGTACGTCGAAAACGTACCATTGCGCGACCCGCTGCGGGGTGAATATCAACAGTCTTGTTGTTATAGTAACGAGTTGCCTGGAAGTATTTTTGATGTTTAAGCTTCATTCCCATAATCAAAGTCTTAGAATTTCCTTTCTATATTGTATCATCAGACTGCAGATTCTTTGATGACAGGCGTTCCACCCATCCTACCTATCACGATGAGTCAGGCACATGTTCCCGCGTTCAGGCAATATGTACATCGGAGACTGTTGGATGCTCACGAGTCTACCAAAACGAAACCTTGAACGCAGTGTTCCGGGAAGAAGAAGAGCCAAAGTCTAGATTAAATGGAAAAATGGTGTTACTCTTGTGCGACCTCGGGTGCCACTTTTACTTCGAATGGTGCTGTAAAAGGCATTATGTTTCGGATTAGTCGTCCATTTATCTGTTCGGCTATTGGGGGAAAAACAGCAAAACGAGAAATTGTACAGAAACAAGGACTAAGGGTGAAACAAAAGGGCAGGACACAAAACTTGTACTTTGGACCAAATCTTTGAATGGTCAGGGGTCATACGTCAATGAACTAATTTTCAAAAATGTCCTTCACCTGTAACTATGTGGGTGAATTGTTTATCATTATAAATTGGTGATGTGAACTCAGAACTTTTTATCCAGACTTGTCAGTTTTCTACCTATACGTCTGCGTTTTTATGAATATTAATGGAGTAGAAATGTCTTGAAACAGAGGAGTCCTAGAATAAAGTGCACTATAACTTTTTTTCAGAAACGAACTTTTTGGGAAATAGATATTTCTATATTTAATTCGTGCTGCAGTATAGTAAAAATGATATTTAAAAAGAAGAAATTTAGTGTGAGGCGCACTCACAACTTCTTTTCAGAAAGTCTGTTTTAAAGTATTTATGAATATAATTTGATAGAAAGATGTTCAATGAAAAGAATCTTACAGAGAAGTGCACTCGGAACTTTTTTCAGAAATGAAAACGGACCTTTTTGTATGGAAATGTCTTTTTGCATCTATAAGTCTATTTTGAAGTATTTATGAGTATAATTAAGTAAAACTGTCTTCAAACAAAAGATTGTTAGAGTGAGGCACAGTCAGAACTTTTTTCAAAACTGTATTTTCTTTTCGCAAAGTCTGTGTTGAAGTACTTATGACGACAGTTTTATAGAATCGTCTTCCAATAGAAGAATCTTCCAAATGTACTTACAACTGTTTTCAAAGCTGGAAACTAACTTTTTCGGGTGTGTCTTACAAGTTTGGTTAGTTTTTTGTAATTATATTTCACTATTTGGCAGACGAATGTTTTCCGGTTTAAGAGTCTATCCATTTGTTCATCCGTCACACTTTTTTTGATAGATTCCAATTAACTTCTTAACATCAATTTTGTAGGATTAACAGGTTAAACTTTGGTTAATAGGCGTAAGATCACTGAACTATAGGAGGCTGAGAAAAGTTATAAAAAAGAAACGCCTTTCACGTGACATGGACAGAATCTGAGACATCGGAGATCATTTTCTGTTAAAAGAAAATACTTATATAGTTGTGTATCTTTTTTTGAAATCTTTCTAGATTATAACATGCATTGCTTTCCAATTTAAGATATTGTATTTTATCACTCGTAGAGTAAGTTATAACTCCTTATTGGTCAAATTTACGGTTACGTCATATTTTGTCACCAAGCTACATGTATTTGTATACGTATGCAAATTTACATTATCTTCGAAGAAACAGTTCAGTTCATACTGCATATTCATTGGCATTAAACTTTTGAGTTATATGCATTGACAATAAATGTCTCATGTGTTAAATTCTTGTAAGTCATTTGTCTTTCCGAATCCTCAATACAATCTTCATTGATCTACAAACATACAATTCATTTGTCTAGGTTTATCAATCTACCGTATATTCGTTGTGCACTGACCGCACTATTTGCTCATAGTATGATGCTCCGTGACTTGCAAAACCTTACTTGATTGCAGTTTTCTCGCAAATTCACCTAAACTTCAGAGAACAGATAACAAAATTAAGGAAAAACTGGATTACTGAGTAGTATAAATAAGGGGAGCTTTTGCTTTACTTGCTTAAAAAATAAATTGCTGCTAACTTGGTAAGGTTATATGTAGAACACGGCCGGAGGGAGTGTTGGTGAGAGTACGTAAATTGACAAATGAAATATATCTTTAAATCGTTTAGTACGAAATACATCCTTTCATTTGGGTAAAATCATATGTCAGAGAATGTAATCATTCAAAATTTGTCTGACACAGAAAAGGGACACATTATGTTTGTGTGTGTGTATGTGTGCTTGTTTGTGTGTGCGTGGGTGTTTGTTGTTTGTTTGTGTGTGTGTGTGTGTGTGTGTGTGTGTGTGTGTGTGTGTGTGTGTGTGTGTGTGTGTGTGTGTGTGTGTGTGTGTGTGGTGGGTGGGGTCGGGTGGGGGAGAAGAAGTGATTGGTTTATCTTGATTAATCCCAAAGTAATTGTGAAAAAAAAGGAATCGGCAGCTGGGCATACAAGGAGGTTATTTCTTTTGGGTAACCAAACATATGCGTTTTTTCTCTCTTGGTACCAAAGATTGTCTAGTGTTTGCTTTTTTCAACTGGGAACAAGACAATTAATTCCCTTGGGTAACCCATCAATCTATTGGTGAGCAAATTTAGGCACATGTATCAGCAGCTAGAAAACGAAGGGAATTATTCGTTTTGGGTTTTTTCTTGTCCAGTTGGGAAAAGAAGAGATTTATTTGTATAAAACAGCAATTCATGTGTGAATGTATTGACTAAAAAAATGGCATTCGTAAACAGCAGTGGGGCCTGCATACGTAAACAAATAATAATGAAATAATAGTAATAATTATAATCATTTTTTTAATAATTGTGTGTTTATTGAAGGATCATCATCATCGTCATCATCTTCACCTTCATCATCATCATAATCATAATAATCGTAATAAAAACAATATACTTAGGTTATTTCATAAATCATATGAAACGCACTAAAATGATTCTTGTCTGGTAACAACAGTCATCAATTAAAATTAAATCCCAAACACATTAAATGCATGCTGACGGTAAATCTATATTCTTAACGTAAAATAAAACATGACTTAAATGGGAGATGTACTCACCTGAATCATCCGTGTATTGAGGGACAACAGGCAACAACAATAAACACACAAAACACAAAGCAGGTCCTGGTCTCGTAATTCTAACCGTCAGAATCGCAAATAACCTGACATCTTCCCGGCCAATGGGGGAGAAGCTTTTTAGCCCCATGGGTGCAAATCCATTTCGAAATATTTGGGGGGGGGGGCATCCATTGGGGACACCGCACTGTTGTAATATTGGGCTATG
>JZLH01S0602361.1:21982-32503 GCA_001188425.1 Eucidaris tribuloides | reverse complement strand
TTTATCTCCTTTATTCGGGGGCTTCTCATTTTTACCAATACTGACATTTTCAGTCAGCCCACTCCTGTGATCATGTGAGGGGGCTGACTGATGATGTTGTTAATGTTAAAATGAGACATAGCCTTAGAGTCTAACTAGAGACAGATACCACCATCACATCAGTTTAGTTAAAATTTAGACCAGGGGCTGCTCGTTTTTATTGACATCATCAATCGGGCCCCCTTATCATGAGCTTAGAGGGGGTCCCACTGATGATGTCAATATTCTGGCAAACCTGTAGTAATGAGAAGCCCCCGAATGAAAAGGAGACAGATTCCATTGCATTGGTCAAATATGAACATGATCGATGTCGAATCATGTCACAGTTTTGTCAGCCGGCGCATCAACTAAACAACAACAATAAACTAAACTTTAATCGTAACTTCTCAAGTTGTCTACACTTACGATGAAGTCATGATCTTTTTGCCGTGTGTGTTTTCCAAAGTGGAAGAGTGGTGGGTAATTCCCGATGTCCCGTCGCCTTTCTACATAGGCATAGCCGCTCCAGCGGAAGTCCAGCACAAGCACACCCGTAATGTTCGGCTGAAGTAACAACACTGCGTCCGCTCAGGCACGAATCGAGCAGCTTGTAGCTCACCGGTAATTATCTTTCCTCAGCGAGCTGTCGCGAGATTAAAGCTCTTCAAATGCCACGAAAATAAGACTTTAGATGAAATTAAGTGAAACGTTCTTATCCATAGTTAAACTAAAAATGCCTGTAAACAGCCACACCCAAACAAAACTCAAGCTGTAAGCCGTGAATCTAATTATGGATTTGTAAAAATTACGATCCGCTTCGAATTCTAGATGTTTTTATTTATGACAGTAAACACGATAGTTGATCGACGACCGTGCCGATATCAACCGAGCACAACGTCAAATGAAGTTATCGATCAATTTTACGCTTCTACGAGATCACTAGTTACTGTACCTTACAAGAGTCACACAAAAAAAATCTAAATTTCTAGACTAGTCTACAAGGCAGGGCGTCTATTTTGCATGCCAAGATATTAACATTGCAGAAAATACAGTACATATAGAATAAATTACTAATAATCTTTAGCAAAATATAGGAGCTAAAAGCTCAGTTTTACTGGAATTGTAGTGATCAATAGACTTTCCTCTAGACTAGAGTAAATCATTCCTAGGCAATATTTTAAACTGCACAGATGATCTTCGACCATTTCGCATGATGTGACTGATGTGATCACAAAAATATTTTCACAGTAAACAAATGTTTTCCATATGCATTAATGTACAGGACAAATTTTATACACTAGTCTCATAGGTATTCATAGACTAATACATAATAAGCCTATTAGCAACAATGATACTGAAGTGTGCCTTTACACTGAATGGCTGTTTTGGCACATTTTTCAAATTCTAGAAAATTACTGATCATCAGATTTCACATGCAGACATGCCCTTTATTCATAGCTCTAGAGATTGATGTTTTGCTGTGCTACAGGAGGCCAAATGAGATCCCTCAAGTGCTAAACATAAATAAATCAGTGATAATTACACTTACTAGTATTTAATTTTTTAGATAAGGGGAAGGGACCAACACACACACACACACACACACACACATCACTGACATACACACACCCACACACACCCACGCACACACACACAACCAGCCACACAACATACACAATTACTCATCAGGGATAATTAATATACACTGTACTTCATTACTGTTGCACAATGCCAAGACTTCATAGACTGAATATATCAAAAGGTAGAAGGTATTTTCATCAATTTGATGTGTGCTGAGGAAATTCAGCAAAACGCCAGACATCATCTTACTGGAGCCGATTGCTGCATCGATAAATCTATGTGATAGACCTTTTTGTTTTTACCAGATTACAAGAGAGAGAGAGAGAGAGCCTAGGAGAAATCTGTTTAGTTTTATGAACCAATGAAGACACCGTATCTTCACGTTTGTACATACTTCTATGGCTAATATATCTGGACAATTTGTTTCCATTATTGTCTACGAATAATTGGTTGCAAAATTCAGTTATCTCCGATAATTTTGTTGTGCTAGATCGTACAAACGATAACAATCGTACGTGCGGTGTTATGTTCAAGAGTGTCACTACCCCATAAATAAATTCATGCACACAAAAAAAGAGTAAAAATCTGTTATCACTCGAGGTTACCCAGAGGTTACAACCCTGTATTATCAGCATTGCATATTGTTAGAATCACACATATCAATTTTATATAATCCAATAAAAAGATTTATATTTGGGGTCATGCATTCTTCAACAAAAAATTGATGAAAACATCTCAATATGTTTCCTCAGCCTCCCTGTTTTTGGGGGGGGGAGGGAGGGCGCGAGGAACGCGGACTCACGGTCTTAGGGATCTGTGTAACAACCCATTTGGGTACCACATCCCTCCAAGGGCTATGGGGAATCCCCCCCCCCCCACTGCCCCACCACCCTCTGGGTAAAAGATCCACACTGTTAAATAAGAACCAACAGGAAGGCTATTAATGTTATAAATAAGTATCCAGACATTTTTGTTTCAGAAAGCGACACATCCCCTTGTTCATCCTGGGTCTACAGGTGTCTATAAAATAATTGTGCAAGTCAAAAGCCGCCCTCTTGGTAATGAGAAAAAACATTTTTGTGACGTGATGCTTACATCACATCAAGGGCATAGTCTTAAGCTTCACAATATCATTTGTTTCTTGTTCAGTTTGCTTGTTGTCAACGGAGATATGTTCACTTAACTACAAAAGGTAAATCATACACAAATCGGCCACTTTTACTACAGTCAGTGAATAGCATCAGGCCCTCTTCCTGGGTAAAAAGTTGACACAATTATGATTCCACCCTTTTGTTGCTTTACAAGATACTCTCAAGATCAAGGATCAAGTAACATTTGAGCAGAATAACAGCATTGAAGCTAAGCTTCGCCCTTGCGTCTTACGTAAACAATATTGTGTCACAGCAGTGTGTTCTAACTGTCAAAGAGGGTGTGAAAAACACCCTCTTGACATTTTCTATTTTTTTGAGATGTACTGCCCAGCCATGTCTTCAAAAAATTGTGCAAGTAAAAGTGCCCTTCTTTGGCCAATTAGAAATTACTCTTGTGACATGATGCGTTAAATCACGTCAAAGCAAAGTCTCAAACTTTCAAATGCAATTTGTTTGTTTCAATTTGCTTGTTTAAATCTCAAATATCTTCTTAAAAACAAAAGGTGAAACACAATTGTGATTTACCCTTTCTTATTTAAATAAAAACATATCTCAACATTAAAACAGCAAATTGACAAAAACTAACATTATTTGAAAGCTTATACTAGTTCTTGATGTTGATATATAGCATAATGTCCACGATATTTCTCATTGCCAACGAGGCAGTTTCACTGCACCAATTTTTTTTTGCAGACCACTGTAATTGCTACTGTTCTTTCATAAATATCTGGCCATACAAACAAAAATACAATCTTGCCCACACATATTTTTAGTCTAAAACAGCCATTCCACACTGAAATCAGTCCCCATCGGAACACATGATATTATCATGATAAAGAAACAGGCATGATTTGTTACTATGGTTACTGCAGTTTATTCATAGATTGGCATGGAAAAACATAAATGAAATTTACACACGGAGTTACAACATAACATATAAGTTACAAATAAAAAGCATTTACATGATCACAACATCAATCTCTCATTATTAAGTAAAATTTTTTATTGCTTGATATAATTCTTATAGAAAATAGGGGAACATCAAAAAGTATTTGTGAAATTTAGTAGGTTGCATGTATATATTTCATTCACATGAATGAATTATCTGGATCATCGCTTGTAACATTTGGTACCCTTAGTACAAATGTATCGTTATCAAATCCATTATCATGTCCTCATTGGATAACATCAAATGCATAACTGTTAAAAAAAAGTTGCGAACTTTTTCTAATATAATAAAATGTTTGCTGTATCTCTTATGTATATAGATTTTCAGGGGAGCTACCTTCCAGATAGTAATAAGATCAAGTGATTAATGTGTTATTTTTATTACTTCAGAAAACATGAATACCTCACTGGACTTGAACCGTTAAAAACCTACTGGCTTTCTGGCAATGGCACTACCACCTAGATACACAAGATGAATTAACAATGGCTATCTTATGTATTTAACTGCTTAGTATCCAACAATTAACTGTACAGAGTATGCCAGAACTCCTTACATATGCTTTTGGGCCAAGGTTTTTAAGACACATTTTAACCTGTTGGAGGAAGAAGAAGAAGAAGAAGAAGAAGAAGAAAGAAGAAGGAGAAGAAGAGAAGAAGAGAAGAAGAAGAAGGAAGAGGAGAATGAAGAAGGAAGTAAGAAGAGGAAGGAGAAGGAGAAGAAAAGGAGAAGAAGAAGGAGGAAGAAGGAGAAGGAGAAGGAGAAGAGAAGAGGAAGATAGAAGAAGAAGAAGAAGAAGAAGGAGAGAAGAAGAAAAGAAAGGAGGAGGAGGAGTTCATGCACTTAAACATTGAAGCGATAAATATAGGACATGAAGATTTAAAGGTACATTGCAGCCATATGTAACTTAATTTAAACCCGTTGAAGATGCTTTGATTTTTGTTTTAACACTGCATTTCCCTAGACATCGCAATGAGATATTTCGTGACTAGTATTCAATGGGTTAACAATATTAAGGACACAAAGCCATATCATGCTACAGCGACAGGCAGTGTTACAAATCATAACAGGGGGGGCATAGGAGTTTTCCCAAGTCTTTTTAGCTTGTCTCTGCTGTTATAATCATGGAGCGAACTACCCTCCAAAAAACCTTACAAATGGTTTAATGTACGGGCTGGAAACCATTACAGTATGCAACTTGATGAAGAAATTTCGGCGAACTAAAAAGAACTTTTTTTATATAATTATTGTATCGTAGAGGCATTTTGTCTATTGCCTTTCTTTGATGGGAGACACACACTGAATTAGGTGCATTTTGGTCACTGATGTAAATAAAGGATAATGTCGAATCAGGATGGAATCGTTGACACCCATAATCTTCTAGTTACTTATGACAGACTTCACTTATTTCTACACCACCGAGAATCCAATGTCCGAGTATTAATTTTTCGATTCTGTTTGCATAAATGTACCTGATTTAGTGTTCTATCTCACATCATGAAAAGACAAAAATACCATCTTATATAGAATCGTAGCTCCAAGTTTAACATTGACAAGGAAATCTAAGCTACATGATATGAATAGTCTAACTAAAATCAATTAAATAAATATTCGTATATTATGTACAATAACATATATCACTTTCACATGATTATATGTTTGTCGAAAAACACATATGAGGTTTGGTTGAACAACAGATATGGGTAGACAAACATACCACCATTATCAAAGAAAACCAGTTTTCTTGTAGCTAATCAAAACAGAACTTACAAATTGTTGAATTAATCATATTGCCAAGCATTTCACTAACTAAAAAATGATAGTGTTTTCACTGTTGCGCAAAAAAAAAAAAATCTTGATAAAGGGAAGTATAGTTTGTTTTTGTTTGCAAGTAACAAATTTTTTGGCACTAAAAATGAAACAACAAAAGCTAAAGGTGTAGTGACATGTTGCGCGAACACTTGAAAATGCCCCAAGAACCAATATGAATGGAAATACTATACCAACATACACTAGCAGGAGTGGATCTCCCACCTGGGAGATTTGTCTGTAATTTGTTTACTAAGCGAGATCAAACATAAACATAGGACCTATCTTAATTTATCCTGGGCGATAAAATAGCCCCATAGGAGCCACACAGCAGTGTCCATGCTACGACGTAGATATTGCATTTTTATTCCAGCAATGCACGTCAACATTATGACTGCCCAAGATTTTCACAGGAAACCTTGGCATTAGTTCCTGATTCTAGAGTAAGTTTCAAGCCCAAGTTGGAGGACTACCCCCAGATCATGTCATTTACTTTACACTGTGTCATCGATTTACAAATCAATCATTTTGCTCCAGATTTTAATCTAACAAGGAAAGATACCAAAAAATGCAGCTGTGAAACTTTGGATCATACGTTTTTACGCTTTTAAAAATGATAAACGATAAAACTATTTGAAACTGCGGCCGTGTCTCAAGTTTATCTTGTTAATGGTTTATCTACGGTTTCAGACACGGATGTAGCTTTCACCCACTAATTTGAATTTGAGTTTTTAGAATCCAAACCATAGCCAAAATTGCTTGACAATTTCAAACTGAACTGGTGGGATTATTTTGACATAGTAAGCCTGCATCAACAGGTATAATTCAGTTTTCACCTAGATATACATGCTCGGCCTGCAGTCAGACAACTAGCAACAGCAGTCTCAATTCTCTGTGGATAATTTCTGTTCAGACCAGGGAAAAAATTAAAATTTTTTTTTGGGAGCTACTTTTCACTGTTTACAGATACTCCTTTGTATGTAGAACCACTGTGGCAATTTACGGGGCCTCTTATGCCACATTTTCAGAGGCTCTTTGCATGCTTGGGGGCAAATCACCCGAGCCCCGTGTTTTTTTCGCTGGGCTGCAGACAAAAAAGACAGTTATCACTTCTAAATCGGTAACAATATTAAATTGGATCACAACTTCCTCATCCTGCAGGTTGTCATTTGATACTTGTTAAGTGACCTTTGACCCTCATGCAGTAGGTAACTGATCAAAGTCCTGATGCACTTTACAACCTGGCTAAGACGCAGCTTCTTTAGATATTTACAACTGAACTGGTGTGATTCTTTTGACATAGTAAGCTTGATCAACAGGATATAATTCACTTTTCACTAGACTATACATGACTCGGGCCTGGCAGTCAGACACAGCAACAGCGTCTCAATTCTCTGTGTGTTTCTGCTCGTCCAGTACCAGGGAAAAATTAAAATTTTCTTTTGGGAGCTACTTTTATGTTTCAGATACTCTTTGATAAGAACACTGTGGCAATGTTACGGGCGCTCTTTGCACTGTCAGAGGCTCTTTGCCATGTTCGGGCAGAAATCACCCGAGGCCCCCGCTGTCTTTTCTTTCCTGGCTGCCCAGACAAAACAGTTTCATCAAATCGGTAACAATATTAATATGATCACAACTCCTCATCCTCAGTGTCATTGTATCTATGTAGTGACGCTTTGACCTCAATTCAGTAAGGTAAACTGATCAAAGTCCCTGATCACCTTCTACACTAGGCCTAAGACGGCAGTTTCTTTAGTATTTTACAAATAATTCGTGATTACCAGTCACAATGGACTCATATCAGAAGAATTGACTCCTTCACTCCCTCGAATGATATGTCTCTAGCTTCTCTTCTGTCTTCAAGAACATCGGGAAGCCCTTTTGCAGTAGCCATTCCTCTACCCATGGAATTCTTGAATTAGTTGGGAAAAAAATATCAAAAGAGAAAGCGAGAAACTATATGGACTTTATTGCTTAAAAATGATACACATTTCAATAAAAATATTATAATTGAAACTGAACTAGGACTCGGGGGGGGGGGGGGGCGGACCCTCGAGCAACATGTATCCCCCAAACCATCCTTCACCTTCGTCCATTGGATAATATTAGAAATATGACACATGTGGCATCGTATAATAGTCGGAACAATGAGGGCCGCGTCACTAAAAACTATTGTTACGCAGAATGACATTTCCCCCAAAAAACCTCCAAAGCAGGTATGAATAAAAATCGGATAAGAAATTGTGGCCGATAGCAGCACATACATGTAATGTGACTGGCACCAAGTCGAACACTGGAGGGCGCCTCCCCGAACACTAATGATGGCTTAGATGCACATTGTTGAATGACCACCCATAACCTATACGAGCAGTTTGATAAGACAACGAGGCCAAATCCATTAGTTATTTCCGAACCTCTTTCGGGGGATACCAATAAGCAATTATATGAGAACAGCAATGAGTTATTAAAAAAAAACCTCATGACATTGCATTTACTTTACAAATGCTGGTTATGATTATGTTAGCTTGACACTAGCACTTGTCCGCTGCCGGGCAAGTAAATTTGCTTCTGAGCAAGTGAAAATTTATCGGAAATTAATTTATTGCCACATGGACAAGTAAAAACATATATCAACTCTAAATTCAAAAGAGTACTCAACCCTTTAATGCTGAATTTATTATGAGGTAATTCATGATTATTGTTCTTGCCATATTTCTTTCGAATTTAGATTTCCTTATTGCTCCGGTATCGACACTGGGTAATTATTCTATAGATGTTCCTTAGGCATTATAGCCATTATTGTTAGCTTCTAGTACAAACGTAACAGAGAAAAATTATTATATTTTTAATTTAATTGTATGAATGTGCCAAAATAGCAAATTCTGTGCAAAGGGTTAAAGACTTAGTATTTGTGTAGATTCCAATGTGTAATTGCAATTAGTAAAAACACTTCTCAACAAGGTAAGTTATCATTAAAGTAACACAATGTAGTTAGCATTTTGTTCACTGTGGCAAATAATGCTACCATTTGTGTTGTTGCAAACTAAATGAAATAAAACAATAAGTTTGCCTGCCAATAAAAGTAAACAGCGCAAAAATGATTAGTGGGGGAGGCCCATGTGTTAGTAATAATGTAGATTTCCAAAACTACTTGATAGAATGGAGTAATCCTTCAATCAGCTCACACAGAAGTTATAACCGGGATGAGTGTCGGTCTTGTGCCAAAAAGGGTGTCAGTGGCAGATGCTCGTGTTATCGTGTATAATACATAAGCAAACATGTACACAAAATTTGTGCATTGTGCGCAATATGCTGCAAGTAAAAACTGTTCCCTTCTGGTTACAGTATGAATGGAGCCCACTGGTCTGCATCACCCTTACAGCTGAAAGGACAGCCTCTTTTGAAGCTATTCAGGTGTTGATGGAGTGCTACAGCCTGCTGTGAGGCGGGAGATGTTCTATCGACATTGTATTTGTGCTACATTTATCAATATACAGCGAACGTGAACGACTGCATGTGCCACAACTTGACACTGCCATTTAATCTTTCTTTCATATTTCAGGACGTATGTATCACACATCTTTCTTATTTACACAATCTTGCCACTAATAAAAACAGATGCAACCTGCCGAGCTTTCAACACTCTGATTACTACACGTAACCACAGCTCGGTGGAGGTTAGAGGCGCACTAGATATGTTCAACTTCACTGACGATTGGGTTTGCTGACCTGGTAAACCTGGTAAACTTAACACTCAGTTTTCAATAAATGATATGTGAAATCATGTCTGGAAGCAGACTAATTTAATGGGTTCGAAGTCAAGTCATCGTCAATGATTGCTTTGTAAAACTTTGAATTTTCCTGAAATTGACATTTCAAGCCCTACCTTCATGGCAGTGCATAGCAAGGCTCTTTACATCAATGAATGTATTTTAGGCTGGCTTTGCTTTATGAGCGCATTATTTGAGTGTGCATCTCAAAGAACAAAGTCTTTCACAGGGAAAAAATTACAAAGTTTCTTTTGCGGGGGCTACATTTCCTGTTTTAATACGTCCAGATTATCTTTGTGATTGAACCCTCGGCAATTTACGGGGCTCTTTACACATTCTAGGGTCTTTTTCGATTCGGGAATTATAAAACACCACGCCTCCCATGTTATTTGTTGTTCCCTGGTCTTTAACCCATTAACGGGATGTGAGGTTGTACAGAAGCCTAGCATATGGCACTATTTCAGAGACAATGGCTGCCACAAACTGCAGAATAATATGTTGAAACCGTTTACACAAACTAAGATTATGTTGACTAAAAATATTCTGCCCATCCAAAGATACATTATGACCTGAATAAATGAAGACAGCTTTTCTGGTGTGAGATGGCTGGCTCTGTAGCAATTGTCATCATTAAATGTCAGAACTATTTACATGACCTTCTTTTCGTTCAGTCTCCATTTGTTATTCATATAGATGCATACTGGTATTTGTCATTCCATTGTGCTAGCGCGTAAATAAAAATAGAATATAAGCCTACACATGTATTATGTCATTGTCAAAGATGCGAGCAGCCACAAGAATCAAAGAAGAAAAGAATGCGACTGGATTACAGGAAAAAATGTCGTTGTGATGTGTATTGTACAAGAATGTGCAACAGTCTACAATGATTTAGTAAATTAGTATTAGTGTATGCTAAGCTGAAATATTAAGTTACAAGTCTATGTTGTAAGGTAATGAAACAACTACTATTTCTTTGGTTGAAAACAGACATTACGACAACTTGTTTGGTTTGTCAAAGTATTCACTTACGAAATTTGTCATCAAATTCTGTCAATATCTAGCCTGTGCGGTTACCTGTATTACAACAGTTGTAAGTAGGAATTATTTCATTGACCTGTTGTTGATCTACTCCAGTTAATTTTGGCTCAATACTCATATCTTTCAGATAAACTTATTCGCAGCTTACGCTTCAGTATGAAGACGTATAGTGTGTAATTCATATTTGAGTATCTACTAACTCGCGTGG
>JZLH01S0602356.1:124201-173865 GCA_001188425.1 Eucidaris tribuloides | reverse complement strand
GAAGAAAAAGGGGCGCGATTTGAGTACTTGCCCCCCTGTTTCAATTGTTGGAAGGGGCGCAATTTCAGCACTTGCCCCGGGCGCTGCATTTTCTAGATACGCCACTGGGCCTAGGTCTCATATTACATCTGAGGCTACTGATCAAATAGCTTCATGATCAAGCGTTGGTTGTTTTACACATTTAACTGTAAACTTGTTAATATTTTTAAGTTACCAATGTTAAGCAATAACATTTCATTTTCTGCCATTCGATTAGTCATAATGAATAGAGAAATCATTCCAAATATATCATTTTTCACACCAAGACTAATACTGACTACATGTGACATGTTCAGGATTATTTGTTAATTGTTTGTAAAGGCTTTAACACCTACACTTACACTAGTTAACAATAGCATTTGAATGTCCTCCGTAAACTTTACAAGTCATGCTGAATGAAGAAAAGAGCATCTCATCACTACTCATGTATATACACCAGTTCGTCTGGTTTCTCAGACAATAATTGTAAAGCACTGTATGAATGGAATGCTGGTTGTTGTCTTTACTTTAAAGGTGGGCCGACAATTCACCCCTTGACTTCCAGGCTTGGGGTCCCAATGAACCCAATGATGCCAATGGAGAGGAACAGTGTGCTGAGATGTACTCGTGGGGTGAGTTAACCCTTTACCTCCCACTTGTTCGACTCTTGTCATGAATATAACTTTAAAGCGATAGGGGCCAAACTTTCAACGATTGTCAGAGATTGCCCAAAAAATCGTGATATGCAGTGAAAATGTTAACAAAATATAATTGTCTGGAGTCAAATTACCACCACTAAATTGTTTTTTTTAATTAATTACTACTTCAACTAATTAGTTGTCAATTCGAATTTCTTTGCCGCACAATGTTTGACTTTTTAGGGCTCGGGCGCTGTGCCATGTCGCACCTAGTTATTGGCGTATGCAGACATTTACATGTACGCGAACCATACGTATCGCAAAACGGTTCTCCAATTGACGAAATGTCGGTGATTGACAGCGAGAGAATTTCACAGACAACGAAAAAGGGTCCCCAAATCCCGTCTTTTTCATGTTAATTGACATATACAAGGGTACGTTTCGCAGGTTATGTCATTGTATGGAGTTCTTCGCAAGAATATAAAAATATACTGCAGGTATCAGTTTTCCTGAATCTCGGCCGGCGGGCACCTATTGCTTTAGCCCAGACAATGGTAATATCAATTGTTTTCCCTCTTTAGCCCCAGTTCCAAAGGTTCTTGAAAGATAATTAAAAAAATCCTGGCTACACTACAGGAGACAGTTTACACTAACAATTCTTGGCATTGACTGTCGCTTGTACTTACAGATGGTACCTGGAATGATGTGAACTGTGGCAAGGAGACGCATTTCATCTGCCGAAAGCCCAACGGCGCTGTGGCTCCGATAACGCCTGCCCCGACGCCTTCTCCGGAGGGCAACTGCAAGTCGGGCTACCTTCGATTTGCTAACAGGTGCTATAAGATCTTCGGCTACAACAACGCTGATTGGCGGCAGTGGAGCGAAGCCAGGGACTTCTGCAGAACTCAGGAAGGCGGGGATTTGGTCACGATCCACAGCCAAGAACTACAGTGTAAGTTCGCGTGATTATGCTGTCGATTTAGGGTAGTGAGGCTGCTGATCAGACTAAATTAAGATGGCAACAGAACATGCCTGTTTTCTTTTTGTTTCGTTTTATTTTGCAAATATAAAATCATAAAAAACAGTTACAAGTTACTTTATCTCGCCTTACTGCCTTATGTGTAGACACCAAAGACATCACTACAGGCGTAAACAAAGATTTATTTGAGGTGGATATCTTACATTATAGGGTGTTGGGGATTTGTTGTGCATTTCCAAACACTTTGAACGAGCACTCACGACATCTACTAAAAGTCAAACAAAATTCATAGACTTGATTCCCCTCATCTGACATCTGTTTTAATAAAGGTCCTGCTAACACCCTGTCATGTGTGAAACTACCTACTTGCTTCAATTTTCACATCAAAAGCTTGAGAATTCTGAAATTTGATCAATAGACAAAACACACCTGCGAAGTGCAAACAATATGCCAAACTCTGGCTTACCCACCTATAACCAGGAATAAATAGCGAAATCGGCTGAAGATGTTTCACTTTTAGCTAACGACTTCTGACATCTTCTATTTCATCAACAAACAATATCAAACTACCATTTCAAAAAATATAAAATTGTGTGTTTACATAACCCATTTGTTCATCAAGGTACGGAACGTGAAATCGCGGGACAACAGATCAAATGTAGATGCTCAAAAACTTACATCTAGTTTTAGTTTCACACCGTGTTAGTAAGACCTCAACTAATTATTACATATAGGCCAATTTTATTTTTAACCCAGACATTTGCATAGTAATATTTTGCGTGGTGTTTCTAAAAATTTCAAAGTTTGTATTTTGTAATCATTAATGTATTAATGGAAAAGATAAGATAAAACGTATTTATGATTTTTCTTTAAAAGCCTTCCTGACCTCAAAGATGAAGGGAGTCGACTTCCGTGTGTACATTGGCCTGAGTGATATTTTGAATAACGGTCAGTTCCTGTGGACAGACGGGTCGCCTGTGGACTACACTAACTGGGACAGCGGGGAACCCAACAATGCTGGTCGGGATGTAAGTTATTAGACAAATTATGTTTCCCCGTATAACATAGATCTTTTTTTTATTACTACTAAAGGACGTATGAAGTTTTTTCAACCTTGTATTAACTCACAACTTTACCACCTTAGCTTCTTTTGTAACTAGGTCAGCCTCATAGACTAAAGACTCGAAAGTAGGCTATAGCTGGCGTGTTTAAAAATCTGCCTATTGTTGTTTTAATTTTGGAAATTGCATTGAAATGAAGGTAGAAGAGGAGAGCTTATTCTCACTAATAAATCCCAAATCGATATTCAGTGTTTCATCGACATCTTAAAAGCACATGAACAAAATGTTTGTAGACAGAGAACTGTAGAATGATTGACTGTTTTTTCTGTAGCTTAGCAAGTCTGTAATGTAAATGCTTGAACCTTTTTTGTTTCATGACTCCAGTGAATTTAAATATGTTGCCATATACTGCCTTCCAAACAATTACAATACTACCAGGCTTCGATACATGAGAGTCACTTTTCTAATTTTCAGCTTATTAACATTTACAGTAGAAGCTAGCCCCCATGCAGTACTAGGAACCAACATTTAATAAATGAAAGATTGAGGGAGATAAATTTCGGTTGAAATAATTCTGTCACCAATGATGTTGATTTTCTCTTATCTCGTTTGTAGGAGGATTGTTGTGAAATGATCGAGAGAGAGCGCGATGCCGGCCAGTGGAATGACAGACAGTGCACCGTCAGCCAAGGCTTCATGTGTCAAATCCCATTGGGTAAGAATTTCCCTTGGTTTTCCATAGATGGACAAAAAAATAGAGTGGGGCCGCTATTGACGCCTCAGTTTTAAGGCCAGCATAAAAGGAAGAAGATATCAACTACACTGTAGAGGAAAACACTTTCACGGAGGTATGAAGTGGTACGCATGTTCGGAAAGAATGTGTGGAGTCGTGTCTGTGAGACAGCGATTACAAGTGAAAACGCGCAATAACCCCCCTTTTTAATTTTTAGAAGTGGTGGATCTTCTGAAGTCTATTGTTTAAATAGTCATTACGTCATGGGAAATCGCTTATTAGAAAATGCTAGTAGTCCAGCTCTACCTGAAGTATTATTATTGCTATTTTTAGTACTACTACCAGTACTATTATGTTGTCTATCACAGACGTTAATGCACCGCCACCAACCGAAGAACCCAACTCGTGTCGAGAGGGCTTCATACAGTACAATGTCAGCTGCTTCCAGATCCCCAGACAAACCTACAACTACCAGGGAGCATTAGACGCCTGCCGTGACCTAGGCGACGATGTGTATCTGGCAAGCATCAACGATCCTTATGAACAGGCCTTTGCCGAGACGCTGGTTCATTCCAACGGAGGATCACCCTTGTGGATTGGTCTCTACGATGATAAGGTAATGGAAAACAAAATTTCCATTGTAGACTATTTCAACATATTCAACTGATTTTCAAACTTGATACACTAAATCAAAAAGGTATGTGCCTCCGCTCTTACGCGCGCACGCATAAATAAAATAAATGCAGACAAAAATCGAACAAACAAGTAACCAAAGCAATGAAAACAACAAAACGAACCGAAGTAAAGCAAAACATACAGGATATTTCATGATCCTAACACTACAGGCAAAAATATAACTACCTAAGTGAATTGCAAAGAAATAATGGCATTGATAATAAAGATAAATGGATGGATTGAAGAAAGAAAAGTAAAAGAAATAGTATAAAAATGATAGAGGAAGGAAATGTAGAAAAAAAATTGATACTAAGACTCACATGTTCAAAATTGGAGGGGTACCTGATTTTATCAAGATCTGACTTGAGAAGTTACGTCATTTCCCTGAATGAAAGAACCAAAGAATATGATTTGAAAAGGAATGCGTAAAAACGAAAGGTGGGGCCATAGTTTAAGAGAAGTGAATAGAAATGATGAAAGAGTTGGTACTGATGGCTCAATAACGGAAGAGGTTCAACCATTTCAAGAAACTTGGGAAGAGAATTCAGCAAGATGGTAGAAACAGCGGGGATATCAGAAGCCGCCTAGTAGCTATGGTTTCAAGGCACTGAATGACAAGAAGAAACCATGGCAAGGACAAGAAAAGGAGACAAACCTTAGAATTCTCAGAGCCTGCATTTGCCGAATTGCAACCTGCGAAGCTTGGGTTCTACGGAAGGCAGAGCAGAGAATTTCCGCGTTTGAAAACAAAGGGTTATAGCAGGATTTAGAGTCACCTGGGTGAAGCGGCAAACAAATAAAGACATTAGGAATGTCCCGAGTGACTGGCTACCGCAATATGTAAAGAAATGGAAGCTAGGAAACTTTTGGTATATTATGATGCATAATGGGATGGAAAATAGAGTTTTTGAGGCACATATTCATGGGAAGCGTAGTAGGAAGCATGGGTTAGTTTAAATATTTGCCCCATTTTCAAAGACTGTTTCAGAGTGGTTATTTGCTTGCAAAACCGGGCAGAGGAGTATTTTAAGTATTTTAAGTATTTTTAAGTTGTAAATTCTCTCTCATAGCTGTGAGCTGTCCCGTTAAACCACTGTTTTGGTGCTAATTTTTTTTTCTTCCAATGAAGACAAAGGTATGTTATTTATTTTATTTTCCCCTTTTACTTGTGCCGTTCCAACGAAAGAATGCCTATCAATATCAACGCTCTCTAGCGGCATACTTGAATGCGTATACATTTTCTGTGGGTACGAATAATTATGATTTAGCACAGGGCGACGTATTGTGAATGGAATTAAAAAACAAAGTGTAAAAACAATAATCACAACACTCCAGAAGTCCGTGATTCTTTCAAGTTCGAGTGTCGAGTTTGTAAAGACAGGGGCAGCGCCGCGGGAGGGGCGCAGAACAGGCGGCCACCCTATAAGGGGGTGTTTAAAAAACAACGCCTTCCACCCTATTGGACTCGCTGATTGGCGGGTATTGTTTTTTGCCCAGAATTTTTCCCCGACAGATTTCGTCCTACCAATATTTTACCCTGGTGCCGCCCCTGTGCCAAGTTGGCCTACCGGAATCTCCGGTTTGGGTGATGCTTCGGGTTCGATTATCTCTCTACTTAAAACAAAACATGTCCCCCTACCTACCTCTCCTGCCAGTCGACGTGAACTCGTTTGATCAAATGTCTTCATTATGATATCATCATCCACACAGACCAGCGGCCAGTATATTTGGGCGGACGGCTGGCCGGTATGGTTTACCTACTGGGGACAGAATGAACCGTCCATGGGCGCTGGAGAGGGGTGCGTAGCATTGGAACCAACCGGCGGATGGAATGATACTGCCTGCACCAACGTTTATAAAGCCCTCTGTAAATACAGCACTGGTAAGATTCTTTTTATTTTTTTTTCGAAACATCGTCTAGTCTTTCTTCTTTGATATTTTTACAAGAACCGATGTATATGCCTTTAAGGTGTAATTTCTTTATACAGGTGCTGGATCTCTTTAACAATCTGTAAAACGATTTATTTTTTGAAAACAGTCTATGGACAAAAATCAAATCTCATGTTTGTTTAATCATAGTGTGTTTCTTTCCAAATAATGGTTCATCAAAGAAATATTGTTTATTTGATAGCGATTGTCTATTTAAAGAGGTGTGAAAATTCACTTTTCTAGGAGTGGGCTTTTGAAACGACTGAATGAGATAAATGAGTGAATTTAGCTTGAATTCGGAGAAAAAAGTATGATTTTCAACTCCTACTCACCCCAGGAAACAATCGGTTAGAACTTGACGCAGGAGTGCAGACGAAGCCCAAAAAGATCGCTGAGAAGCAGTAGTTTGATGATTAATAACATTGATTGCAGACAGAAACTAGTTTCATTTCGCCCATTGGATGATGCACTTTTTTGTAGAACAAGTACTTGACGAATGCAATAATGTTCGAATCAATTAAGAAAATAAAGCTCAATGGAACAAAATTATTTGATATTTTTGCTTCATTGCTTCATTCTTCAGTGCTCTCGGTATTTTCAGTATTTTGAAAATATTGAAAACGGGACAAATCCTTGATATTATTGGATTACGTTCAATAATTTGTGCGTACATTTTTGGATAGAAGACGCATGAAATAAATTCACCAAATTCACAGTAAAAATAATTTTGCAAAGACTTTAGGTGAATTGAATGGTGATACAGTTTTTACTGTATCGTGATTAGAGCAAAGTCGACTTTATCTTTTTTTTTTCAAATCGCTTTCGTTACGCCAGATTAAAATTACGTATTAAAGCCCGAGTATAGTTGTGATAAAATAGCCAAAAATAAATTATTTGCAATAATGTTTTAAGATAGATGATCTAAAAAAATACCCTGAAAAGCTCTGAACTCTTTAGGTTTCAAGAAACTACTAAAAAAAAGTAAAATGTCGGAGAGGCTGGATCCCTGACATTTGCCATAAGTAATGTACATGCTGCTTCTTGCCTTTCAATAATTCAAATATAACAGTTTGTCACTATAGGCCTACACTGTTTTCAGTAGGTTGATTTTTCTTCTTCTGTTGTCTGGGGTGACAATAGAATACCTTGCAAAAGATTGACAAAAAGTTGTCTGATCGGCCAAAAGTTTGATTTGGCTTTGATTTAATGGTACAAGATAAATTTGTAACCATACCCTGTTTAAACACTCGTACCAACAGTACCAACCCCAACTGACCACCCGAACCTACCGGGTACCTGTCCGATCAACTGGGACACGTACGGCGGCTACTGCTACAAGGTCGAGAACCGACTCAACGACCGCTATTCCTGGCCCGAGGCCAGGTATGAATGCGAGCAGCTAGACGCCACGTTGGCCAGTATCCATAGCAAACAGGAGTTACAGTTCTTATTCAACCTGCTGCAACAAGGATTGTACGACGTCTGGATAGGCTTGAATCGGGCAGACTCAGGTACAGCAAATATCACTCAACAAGTTGTTCAGGTTTCGTCTACCATATCCCATCTACTCAACTTCTTCTTCTTCTTCTTCTTCTTCTTGTTCTTCTTCTTCTTCGTCATCTTCTTTTTCTTCTTCTTCTTCTTCTTCTTCCACACTAAGAGAAATACCGTAGGTTCAACTTTTCACGATTAAAGGTGCAGACCAATGTCATATTGGGAGCTCCTTTACAGGATTGGTGCAAATTACTTTGCACCTTTCAGAACTTAAAGGTGCTCCCCAGTGTGACATTGCTGAAGGTGCAAAGTTGAACCTAAGTGCATTACAGTAGTAGTAGTAGTAGTAGTAGTAGTAGTAGTATCATTATTATTATTAATATTATTATTATTATTATCATTATTATTATTATTATTATTATTATTATTATCATTATTATTATTATTATTATCATTATTATTATTATTATTATTATTATTATTATTATTATTATTATTATTATTATTATTATTATTATTACCTTCAGGTGGTTGGGCATGGAGCGATGGCACACCTACCGACTTTACCAACTGGGCCCTCGGGGAGCCTGGTGACCAGAAATGCGTCGAAATGTATCAAGTGGACGGAAAGTGGAATGATGCAGCGTGTACCAGTAGTGCTACTGACGCGCAGGGCTACATTTGCAAAAAGCCCAAGACCGTAGGTAGGTATGACATGGGAGTGGTGTATTTGGAAGGGAGGAAAGGGGGAGGATGGTTTACGGTCTTCCTTCTTCTCGGCCATATTACCAACCAAGATTTGGGCAAATTGTACATTATGAATGACTTGTTTTGAAAAGAAAAATCATTGATTGAAATTAAAAAATGGAAATAAATGTGACCTGTCGCCATGATACCCTGATAAAGTCGCACGACCGAAAGGTGAGGAAAATGCCAAATATTGTATTGTATGATATCAAGAATGAAAGTGTCCTCAAAAATAAAAAGTTGTATGACCTTCACAAGTTGCAAAGGTTGAAATATTTCTTTTTTTTCACCCAAAGTATTTTTTTCTATGTTGATGCTTCATAAGATGTGCAACTTTATCATGGTGACAGGTCGCAAATACATATTTTATAATGTGACAAATATAATGGAAATATGTCAAGAAAAATCAATATTTGATATTTTTAATTTTCTGGACAAAAGTAAGAAATTGAAGATTTAGGTAATATAAGTGACTGATTAAGTCATAAATCAAGCCCTTTCACCTTTATGGGGGCAAGGTTTAGGTTGATTATTTGAAGAAATAAAACAAAAATATTTCAATGGAAAAATCCAAATAAAAAAAAATCCGAATCTGATGTTTGGGTTAAAATCACCAAACTTGTTGGGTAATCGTCGAAAGTATCTATTTGCGCGTCTATTTCCCCATTGCAAGTCTTACAAACATTGGGTATTACACGAGTCACATTCAATCAATGATATACTGAAGCTATGTCGTCTTACCGTATCATTCTATAACTCAGCAAGACTCCTGGACATAGTTATAATAACGGATATTTATACGTAATTATTACACTTTGATAAAATCTAAACATTCTATCTACTTCTTTGTTAATCCATTCACTCATTGGTCTCTTTTGTTCTTGTTTTATGTCACGGTTATCCAGATACGACAGGAAATCCAATAGGTGAGTACAATTGAATTATCATGTCATTGTTTTAGGTTTAATTCAGTGTCTTACTACACATTGATTCACATGATCCTTGCGTTAAAGTTACATCCTAAAATTAGAGAAGCACTCAGAGAAAAAAGACCTCCGCCAAGCAGCTACGATTAAAATATGGCAATTTCATAGCCAGTATCTTAAACACAAACATAATAGGTATTGAACCGCTATGACATTTCACCTTTGACCTCATAAACACAAAATGGTTTTAGGTGTTTTTTTTTGTATTTCTTCATCATAAACACACGTTGTATGTTTAGTGAAAATCCGATCATTCGTTTTCGAGTTATTGGGAAATTAAACATAGTTTCTGGCCTTTATGACCCCTATACCTTTTTCCTTTGACCTCATGACCCCCAAATTTCATGTTTTTTTTCCTACCTCATTATGACCACACACAAGAAGACTGGTGAAAACGCGTTCATTCGTTCTCGAGTTATCTTCCACACAAACAGACAAACAGACAGACAGACGTACGGAACCAAAGAATAACCTCCGCTTTCTGTAGGTTTCACTTATTGGCGGAGGTAATTATTGTTCCCATGAAGCTGAAACATTTTAATTTCGTGTATAACGATTGTTTTAGGAAAAGGGGTATTTTGGACCCTATGCAAAAAGAGGTGTTTGATCACCCAAAACATTCCACGCCCCAGTCCACTACTCTGAAATTATACTCGGTTTCCTATAAACATTCTGTATATTTTTCTCCCGTAAATAGATAACAAGTTGAGTGGAGGAGCAATAGCTGGTATCGTCATTGGATGTCTCGTCGCGGTCTGCCTCATAGCCCTTATAGCTTTCTTCCTGATTACCATGGATCGAAGCCCGAAGCAGCCCACGACCATGGACGTCCCCGGCAGCGTGGGCTTCGACAACGCTCTCTACAAGGCTGGTGCGGACAATATCAAAGTCGTTAGTCCGGAAGATTCAAAAGCATAATGTCATGTGTTTCGTGCGAGCCAAACTTCCCATTTGGGTAATATTCACACAGAGGAAGACAGTACTTAGAGACAAGTCATTTTTGAATTCAATTGTACATAAACCGCATCATATCAGTGCAAGAACAACACAATCGCAGATGTTGTATAACAATTTCACGTAATTCGATCAAAGCTTTTCGGCACAAGCATGTACGTTGGTAAAAGTCTTACACCTTACAATATGACTTTGAAATTTAAGTTTCTCCCTCTCCCCCATCCACCGGAAAAAATAATAATTCGACGTCAGTTAGGTAACATACGGGTCTGAAATGATATTGTATCATTATCTGTTTTGTTTGTAATGATTGTATTTGAATAATCCTGGCAGCTATTATACTAGATTTCAAATCAGGTTTGAAGTACACCAAATCCTTATGCATTAAGTAGATTTTTTTTTTAAAGAAACATGTTTGCTGACAAATATTTCAGTTCCTGTAAAGATGATTTCAATCTAATTTGAGTAAGAGTGCGATGCTCATTATTCTTTATCCCAATATTCTGATAGTAGTTGTTTTGTTAAAGAAAGGATAAAATCAACTTTACCAAAAAATTGTCTTTAATCAAATGTCTTATGTATCAATGTATTCTGTATCCATCCCATTGATTTATATTATCTTGAAAATATACCTTTCTTCATTGTCCACATGCATGACATGATTCGTGTACAAACTTAACCCAAGTCATTTGCATTTTGATATTTCAGCTCCTATTTCAGTAAAATGAATCTCTTGACAAAATATTGATTGATACAAACACACATTTATTTAGCAAGAAGAAGCAAGTAAATAATGTTGCAATGCATAAGTATTAAGTGTTTTAACTTGTATATGGATTGTGTATTTTTACGTTTTGTTCTATTATTGCTTCTGTTACAAAAATAGAATTGTTATTACAAAGTTGCATATTTGAATAGAAATTCCTCTTTAACGTTTTCGTAGTTATATGCTTTAGCTATATGTGTAAAAACGTTAATTTCAATTCATTACACTTCAGATGCACCATAAGTTTGCAGTTCAGCCTCCGTGAACATAACACTAATCCAGGGAATTAATTTGCTTTTTGTCCCGTTAATTTCTTTGTATGTTCAGGAAAAAATCAATCTGCAAAATTTATGTTTAAAAGCAAACGGGACGTATACAATTATTTAGCTTATGTGAAATCCAAGGTAATAACTACATTTAAACTGATGCAAAGAAATTAGTGACTCATTTGCCAATATCGCTCACTAACTTCAAATAATTTCAATAAACATATTACATGTAATGATTCATTCGTACTGTATTCAAGTTTGTAATAAAACAATATAATAGGCAGTCTACATTGGAGTCAATTATTTACATTTTGGTAATAAGTGTGTTTAAGTGTACAAGTGCACATCAAACTTACCAGTATTACTAATAGTGATGACAACAACTACATCAATGATAAGAATAATATTAAGAAAAATTAACAACATTAATAATGCAAGAGGATATTGATAATAATCATGATCACTACACCATTATTATCATCTTCATTACCATGATGTACAAACAGCATTTAAAAAGCTAAGACTTTGCCCTTGATGTTGACGGAAACATGTGTCACAGCAGTGTTTTGTAACTGTCAAAGAGGGCGCTTTTCACAAGAACAATTTTTGAGACGTGCTGCAGCATGTCACAAAAAATTCTGCAAGTAAAAAGGGCCCTCTTCGGCAATGCTTGTTTTAATCTCGAGATATGTTGTAAACAACAAAAAGGTGGAATCACAATTGTGTCATTTTTACACGGGATTGTAGTAAAAGTGGCACAATTGCGATTTTACCCTTTCTTTAAATTAACATATCTGAAGATTAAGACAAGTAAATTAACCAAACTTACGGTATTTGAAAGCTAAGGCTGTGCACTTGACGTTAACGTAAGCATTATGTCATAACAGTATTTAATAATTGCCAAAGAGGGCGGTTTTCACTTGCACAATTTTTTGAGACACACTGTATATACAAATAAACAAAGTTAATAATGTTCTGCTCGGAGATTATAGAAGATATTTCACACAAACTTAAATAAAATCTCCGTAACCGTTATTATATTCACGAATTTTCGCCCATAGAAGTTTATCAAGTGTTTTATCACATTTGAATTCAAATATAATAAAACACTTGATAAAGCCCTATGGGCGAAAATTCGTGAATATAATAACGTTTACGGAGATTTTATTTAATTTTGTGTGAAATTTATATAAACATATACACATATATACAATAAATACATATATATACATATATTACATATATATGTATACTATACACGATGGCCCAGAAAGAATGCTAATAATAATAATAATAATAATAACACGTTCTTGTATAGCGCATCATACGTAGCTTATCGCACGTCTCTATGCGCGTTATTATTACCCTATGGTCATGACAGGTACATTTATTCTAAGCAGCTGTTACGCGCTTGAAGCTATAAATGACCCGACCAAGGTACCCATTTATACACCCGGGTGGAGAGCAGCAAAGCAGATTAAAAATGTCTTGCTGAAGGACATTAATGCCGGGCGGACTCGAACTCCATACCTCAAGATTGTAAGGCATGCGCCTTACCAATCTCACCACAGCACTCCGCTACGAGTATAATCGCTAATTTCTTTAGCAGTATTGGCAAAATGTCATTATTTTTTTATTTTGTTAGTTAGAACCTTCTTTTTCCAATAAAATTATACCAAGATCATTGATTTTAAGTAAGGCGTTTTGATTCTAGGGCCATTTTTCAGATGCAATGCAATTTCCCAAATTTGCCAATTTTTCTACAGCGGCGGTCATCGAAACGCCTAGATATTGTGGCCTCGGAGCTTGCCATACCAGCCCGCATACCAGACAAACCGCGATGACAATGGAGATGTAGCTAGCATCGTCTTCTTTATGAAAGCCTGGAATGCCCTCGCTTTTGTTAATGGAGGACGATGCCTAGCTACACCTCCATTGTCATCGCGGTTTGTGTCTGGTATGCGGGCTGGTATGGCAAGCGCTGAGCCACAATATCTAGGCGTTCGATGACCGCCGGTGTAGAAAAATTGGCGAATTGGAATTGCATTGCCCGGATAATGGCCCTAGAATCAAAACGCCTTACTCAAATCAATGATCTTGGTTCATTTTATTGGAAAAAGTATGTTCTACAACACAATTAAAAACTAATGACATATTTGCCAATAATGGTGAAGAAATTAGCGATTATATCGTAGCATTCTTTTTGGGCACCCTGTATTACACGTTGCGAAGGCTCTTGGTGTTGTATATAGTGCTCGATATACACGATGACAGAGCGAAGGATAAACAAACAAGATGATACACACAAGTGGACTACAGGTTCATCGTTGATTTATTTCTACTCCTATATTGTATATATATATATATATATATAATATAATATATAATATTTACAGGGTGGCCGGAAAGAATGCTACGAGTTTGATCGCTAATTTCTTCTCCATTATCGGCAAAATGTCATTTTTTTTTATTTCGTTGTTAGAACATTCTTTTTCCAATAAAATGATACCAAGATCATTGATTTTGAGTAAGGTGTTT
This sequence comes from Eucidaris tribuloides, assembly GCA_001188425.1. Taxonomy (NCBI): domain Eukaryota; kingdom Metazoa; phylum Echinodermata; class Echinoidea; order Cidaroida; family Cidaridae; genus Eucidaris; species Eucidaris tribuloides. The sequence continues at coordinate 160,078 of JZLH01S0602356.1, read as the reverse complement.
TGATTCTAGGGCCATTTTTCGGAGCAATGCAATTTCCCAAATTTCCAATTTTTCAAACAGCGGCAGTCATCGGAACGCCGAGATATTCAGGCGTCTCAGCTAACCATACCGGCCGCATACCGGACAAACCGCAATGACAAAAGGGCTGGAATGCCATCGCTTTCATAAGGAGACGATGCGAGCTTGTCTCCATTGTCATTGTGGTTTGTCCGGTATGCGGCCGGTATGGTGAGCTGAGACCGCCAGAATATCTCGGCATTCCGATGACGCGCCGCTGTTGAAAAATTGGCAATTTGGGAAATTGCATTGCCTCCGAAAAATGGCCTAGAATCAAAACGCCTTACTCAAAATCAATGATCTGTATCCTTTTATTGGAAAAAGATTTCCTAAAACGAAATCAAAATTAATGACATTTTGCCGATAATGTTGAAGAAATTAGCGATCATACTCGTAGAAATTGAAATACTATATTCTCAACATCGATTTTAATGTGTTTTCCCTGCACCGTATCGTAATCATGATTTCAGAATAGTATTGCATATGGACTGTAAGGGAATTTAGAACACTTCCCATATAACAGAAAGACAATGCAGCTTCTTCAGGAATCCAGAGCATTTTTTTTTAAGCCACTGGCTGACATTTACCACTGTTAAACAAATGTGAGCTACATAATCCTCCATGCTCCAAGTATCTTCAATAAAGTCTAAAAATAAGCCCTGAAAGTTAATATCGTAAGTTGGCTGAATTCACCTGCCAATTTCCTCCCATAGACTTGCTGTGCGTGGAACTAGGCTATTTTTTTCTCACCCCGAGTATTAATTGTTTATTCATTCATATCTTGCCAGTGGAAGTATAAATTTCCAAACTTTTGTATTCTAGGATGTTTACTTGTCCATTCAAACACTACTATGTAGCTCAGATAGTAAAGTTTGACATTTTTTTAATTTGAAGCTCTACAATGTTAGCCTATTACTTCATCGTGAAAGAAAGTGTACAACCAATTATTATACCAAATATTTTTGACACTGACATTTATCCTTTTAGCTGGATTGTACGCACAGTGTTATTTACCTTCTTGCAATAAAAATAAAAACAAACCAGCAAACAAACAGACAGACAAGCAGAAATCAGTCCAACATAAAACTATAACTAATTTATAACAGAACTAAACACTGACTTACATTTACAGCGTTTTTCTTAGAATATTTGCGTGGGTTTTTTTACCTTGCCATGTGTTACATTTGCATGTATTCGCTTGCATTCTAAACAATCCTCTAAAATTGTTCCAAAAATATATATATATACACACATACACAAAAACATGCAACAGCTGTACACACACACACACACACAAAGGGCTTTTAACGTAGAAACAGCACTACGAGAACATTCCAACCGCAACAAGATTAGGAAATTGAACCACACTTTATACGTTCCCGTAAAGACCGCATGATTTTCAAGAATTCTTTCCGAAATTTGGGATCTTTGTAGCAATAAATGAATGGATTGCATGAGGAACTACAACTCGAGATTTAATAATGTTACAGACAAGATGGCATTAAAATACTCCGGATTCATGGATACGGTTAACACTAAGACCAGCCACATACAACTTGGCATCCAGCAGAGAAAAAACACACCTACCACCGTGACAACCGTTTTCGTTGCTTTAATAGCCGACTTGTTTATAAGCCTTCCGTTTGCTCGAAATGCATGATCGCGTTCTGCGATCGCATTGGATTGTTTGACAGCAATCCGTAGAATCAGAACGTTAACTAATATCAAAATGGTGCAACTCAGCACCAGGAAAGCCAGTGCTAAAATATGGCCTACGATATCCCCGACATTGGTTACCCGTTGCCCGGTGCACGTTACCGACTTTTCGGATGTTGCGGCAGTTAAGTATAAAAGTACACTAAGGCTCGAAACCACGAAAATCCAGATGAAAACAAGGGCTACCACTACTCGTTTTGTTGTAACCAATTCGACATATCGCAAGGGCCTCGTGATGGCAAATGAAGCGATCCGCTGTTACCACTACAAGATGAGTAACTGAAAGTCCCAAGAAGACAATGTAAAAGCCTGTAAAAATTCTTGTGGTGGTTAATAAACACGTCCATTCGTTTTGAATGATTGTTGGGTACATCAGTATGGGTATCCCCACGAGGCCTGTCAGTAGATCGGTCAATGCGAGGCTGGTCAGGATAAAGTTTGTCGGAGTCCGCAGACGATAGCTTCTGGAAACACACAAGATGACGAGCGCATTTCCTGAAACAATGACGAAGATTACAGGCGGCATAACGAGTAACAACTGAATTTTATACGGGGAAAGACTCGGCAATTGTTGTCCAGTAATATTAACCAATTCATCTGTATCCATCGTCGATTGTAAATGAAATTCACAGCATAAGAACAGTTTGAATCACTCAAATTATCAGTATCCTTACACAATTTTCTGTTTTGAAATTTCATGAAATAGCGTCGCACCTTTTTCTGTTTAAATGGTGAAAAACAGCAAAGGTAAACCCAGTCACAACATTCATAGACACTTCTGAAGGTTGATGGGTTCACCAAATTGTGAGCTCAAGTCAGCAGGGGATACGCGTTTAAGATTCGTGTTAAGACTTATGGAGACCCTCTTGCATAGTTGCGTTTCACGGTCTGCTGAATATAATACCTGATGTATAAAAGTGAATACCATTCATGACAAGACATCGGCAAATCTAACACTTTCACTTTATATAGCCGCTACTGCCCAGTCTTGTCTACTCCTCGGACCTGACGACAGATAATAAATGTCGTGACGCATCGTCTAGTTATACAATCAAAAGTGCAATAGTTTTCCAAACAGCTAGAGCTTTGACTAATCACACCTGTTTACTGCAACGTAGGCGGATGATGAGATGATATGAGTTGCAGAACAATCGCCGGTAAAGCGTCAGCTGATAACCGTCATAAATGGTTTTGTTGTTTAAATTTTTATAGCAGTGTCTATGGAAACAATTCAAACGTTACTTATCCGATTTACCCTATATCAGATTTGCCCTTTTTAATCATCAATTCAACATTAAGTATTTACTGTTTTAGAAAATATACACCAAAACCGCAGCGCAGGAAAATGAGATGATTCATAAACCATGAGAGTCATTCTTTGTACGGAAACGAGCAAAGCACGTTGGAAATAAACGATACAAGTTACACAAATAGCAGTATCAGTAACATGGCATTTTAAAGATTAAACAGGAAATGCAGTACCGACAAGGACAAAAGAATACTGCCATTATGAATCAACTTTTCATATTTCATGAGCCCGTATGATTCAAACTGAAAAAAACTCAGTTCGAAAAAAAATCATTAAGTAAAAATGCTGTGGGCTGGGTTTTTTAAAGTGGAAATACTAAACTGACATTTATTGCAAAAAAAAAACCCGGTCAATATTAAACGATTTTCCATATTTTGTGAGCAACCATAAATTTAATTGAAGGGTTCATTTTGAGAAAATGCTAAATCGATTCCCCCTCTAACAAAAAGTTATTAACGTCAGGCCCTGGTCACACTAGCAGTTGCGACTACCTGCGATCGAGTTACGACGAGTTATCGCAGGTGATCGCTAGTGTTCGCAGGAAGAACGTGCGAGTCATCGTACGACAACCATGGTAATCACTTGTGATCGCAGGTGATGGTACGATCGAAAATAGGTTTTCAAACCGGTTTAAAAAATTGGCTACGATCAAATTGATCGCAAAGAGGTGGCAAGCAATCGCCAGTGATCATACGTGCATCGTGCAATCACAGTAAGATAATCGTGCCACTAATCGCACTTCCAAGAGAGAATTTGCATAGGTACGAGTAGTGGTAAACTAATCGCGGGTAGACGCACGTCAAATGGTAGCTCATTGTACGATACATGATCTTGACTTGCGAATACCTGGAGTGTGATGAACACATTTTTGTCTCGCCCAACGAAGATGAAGGCGAGACTAAGGGATCCAAATGTCGTCAGTCCGTCGTCCGTCCGTCGTCCGTCTTCCGTCACAAACGTTAAAGTTTACGAGCAAGAGTCTCTCATGACATATAAATTGGCAACTGTTGGTCCAATGGTGACCAAACTTGGGTGGTAGATGCACTGGGGGTACCATCATGTTGTTGTGCGTCGGAGGTCACATGACGAGGTCAAAGGTCATTTTAGGTCAAATGTAAAAATTTACCTGCAAGATTCTTTTTGGGGACCTTCTTGTTATCTTGCCATCAGATGTCAAATGGTAAGGTCAAAGGTCATTTTAGGTCAAACGATGTGTACGGATGTACTTTGGGAGAGTAACTTTTCTGTAGTCATGGGTGGGCGAGACACAATCTTGCAATTGCCTTGTTTTTATAGTATTGATAATTGTTGCTGCTGTATTATGTATTTTGATATAGTGTGGAACATTTGTAAAACCACAAATGCAAATTCCTTGTCATTGCAACAAAAGCGTGCGATTTGCAATCTTACTCATTCTCAATATTTATCTCACAATGAACCATCGTTTACATACTCTGAAAATATAACATATGCACACCTTACAAACAGGCATATTCATGTGTACATACACTTTCAATCATTCCCCCATCACTATTCAAAACAGGTTTATTTTGAATTCAACAATACATAAATTCATATCAAACCCGCCATTCTTAAGACTATCAATTAGAAAACCCTACAATAATCTTAGGTCAAAAATCTATTTGGCATCGTGGACCAGATATCTGGAACGCCTTACAGCAATTTTTAAAACAATGTTTCCCTCTTAACTCATTCAACGCGTCTTTAACAAAACATACGCAAGCCTAATTAATATAAAGGCCTACTGCAAATATGAGGCCGCTGCCGTAGTGAAGCTTTTGCAGTCTCCTGCATACTTTCTGTTTATCTCATGAACTACAAGTACATATTATTTATATCTAATTTGTTATTGCATAATTCAATTGTTTATTATATCGTAAAATTAAGAATTGTATTGCCTTGGCTTTGATATTACCGTATAATGTAATGTGATACGCAATGTTATGTTTTGTATTGCTATGTTGTTTTGTCTGTATATATTGCATTGAAAAAAATTACCAAAATAAACAAATCTAAATCTTAAATCAAATAAAGCGAATGCCACAGGTGAATGCCTTTGGTTGGTGTTCATGCATTGTATCATTCCATTCCATTCAGACCTTTCTTCAAAAAGGCATAATTTTGCGTATCCAAATACCAATCGTTGTTTCTTAACTATGAAACAAGTAAAGCCACGACGTTCGTGCGATGGACACAAGTAATCGTACGATTAAGTACCATTTATCGTGAGTGATCACACGAATACCTGCCACTAGTTGCAGCTATTCGCACCTTTTGCGCCATTAGCCGTAGGTAATCGCACATTTGCTCACCACTTGCCGCAGGTAATCGCACGACTAGCTGCGACTAGTCTCAAGTGAACGTACCACTAGTTGTGCGATTAGTGGCAAGTATTCGTGCAATTACCTACGGCAAGTGGCAAACAGGCCGCACAAGTGTGACCATACAGCACAAATCGTGCGAGTCACTTGCGACCTGGCTGCGGAGGCCCTTGTCGTACGATTCATTTGATCGCAGGTAGTCGCAACTGCTAGTGTGACCAGGGCCTCAGAAGAGTTGCCATGCAAATTTCAATCTCACTTTCATTTCCATATCATAAAAACATGAATTTCAGAATATTTACAAAACAAAACCACAGACACACATTGTTACCGTAAAATTGAATAGAAAATGGTTTACACAAGGAAAAATCCGCAATAAGCCCTGAAGGCACGCGCACAGTTTATACACACAAACTATTACAATATCATATAGCGAAAGTATTTTAATTGCAAAATTTATTTCAATTTCAATTTCATTTATTTCCACTTTTAAAAACAAAACAAAATCAATGCAATTTTTGACAAAAACACAGATATATACATAGTGGTGGAGTCACATAAAGCTCTAAAAAGGCTTTTTACAAATGTCCCCTTTGACAAATATACGATATAAACATTAGACTACTACGAAAAAAATAGAGAAAAATAACACAATGACAATTTAACATAAATGCAATTAAGATGGGGAAACATATACCATATTCATAAACTATATTACATGATTGAGAATGCCAAAGAGGTGATGTTTGTATAGTCGTTTGAACTGTTTTACTGTCTTACTTTCTTTATTTGAGATTTGTAGGTTATTCCAGAGAACTGGACCATGATAAAATATTGAAGATTGTGAAATAGATGTGCGATTAAATGGAATATGAATATGTTGAGAATTTCTTGTATTGTAGTTATGGAAAGAAGAATTTAAAATAAAATATTCGTTAAATACATCTGAAAGTGAGTTGTTACACATTTTAAACATAAATAGTGCCGTTTCAAGTGATGTTAATACATTAATAGGCAGGATCTGCATTTTAGTAAGTAGGGGTATACGTCGGATTATGATCTGAAATAAAGACATAAAAGCAAACGAACAAAATAAGCTAGAGCAACAGGAGGTGTTTTCTTACACTGTTCTTTGAATGAATTATTAGTTTGCGTATTAAAGATGTGGGAATTTATTGTATTCCAAAGAGCTGGACATGTGTGACGAGGGTACTTCTTTTTATGTGGTACTGCAAATTTTCTACTGGTGGATTTTACTCGGAAGTTCTAGTGTTATAGGAGTGTATATTTGGGTTTAGAGTAAACATATCCATAATGTTTGGAAACAGGGTATTTGCCGTATGAAAACGTTGGATTACAGACATAATTTGCACTTTTTTTATTTTATTAAGTTGTACTTTATTAATATCTTGTAACTTCGAAATATGGAATAAAAATCAAGACCAAAGTACATGACAAAATAAAAAAAACATTGCAAATTAAATTTTTGTTTTACATAGCACCTGTACAAACTCTTGGCCAAAAAAATGCATTTTCCTCTTTTTCAAAGTCACCGAACTGTGTGTGGTGCTTATTTGGAAATACGATTTGCAGTTTGAAATATGATCATATATTATATATTGACTGCAATATAAATGACAATTACAGGCGTAGCTAGTTCACCTGAATCTTTATTCAAACGCCAAGCTTTCTTCAGGGGCTGTATTCAACAACACAATACAACATTCATATTGCAGTCTACATAATAAAATACCAATCTACATGGCCCTGGCCCCTCATCACAATATACAGTGCGTCCCAGAAAAACACAGAACCCTAAAATAAAGGCCTATTCTGGGAAAGCAATGGGGCGTATGATTGCAAAAATATTTTCAAAATAGAATTTGACTTATGCTCTTTCAAATGATACATTAAGCAAACTTATTTATTCATGCATGTTTGAGTACCATGATTTCGAACATTTAATGTTAAAAACCATTGGCAACACTTTTGGCTTCAACACTGCACACATCACGAAAAAAATAGATGGACGCATAGCCCTAAAAAGGAGTGAAACGTTCTCAATGAGGTGATGAGACACAATATACCCCGTTAAGATATGTGTTACAATAATATCACCTTAAAAACCTATTGCATTGTTCTGTTTAACAGACTGCTGAAAATGATTCCTGATGTCTGATAGTGACTACCATTTCTGTCAAGACATTAAGAAAATCGAATACTTTATTTTTGCAGTTACTGTCTACTCTTGTCCATTCATCGCATCTGCGAACAGAGAAAAATGTGATGACATTCCGTTTGGCCATGTATATAACTATTCGACAGTGTTTCTGCAATGCTAACCAGGCAACGGTGTCAAATTTCGGGCTTCATGATCGACATCCCATATAGTTTTGCAAAGAGCTATATAGCTTTTACTACATGTAATCACAAATCTACTCAATACAACGTTGGTAATCATCATTACCGGTAGCGTTAGTTGATAACCTTTCTGAATTATTCATGTTGATAGTTTTGCCTCATTGAGCAACGCCCTCTAGCGTCCGATGCAAACAGTGCAACGTTGTTGTCAATGGAATTTCACAAAAATGGTGATAAAAAATGAGTTCTCATTTAAACAAAGAGCACATTCACCAGAATAATCTTTGATGCTTTATCCGTCATTTCAACCTTCATGTCCTATCCGGTTTGAAAGTTCACCCACTGTACCCAATCAAACAAAAGTCTTCACGCCCCTCAATGGATTTGTCAACCTCGAATTCCTGCACTATTTGCCAAGGAACTTTGCCAACAGGAAACTAGCACAGCCACGAGTGAATGCCTAAATTATCGTACGTCAGTTATAATTGACTGGTCACGCCCATTTTTTCCAAAACCCCACCGTACCTGTCCTTTCAAAGAAGAGCATTTCTTTTTAACTATGGTTTAACAAGCCAAAGCATAAGCTATGAATATTCATGAGTAAGCGAGGGAGAGCATGACGTCATATTGACGATTATCGGTCGATCTCGTAATGACGTCAGAATTTTGTGCTTTCGGTTATGATTACTTTTGTGTAGTCAGGGAAAATCACGTTTATCCCATTTTTGTATATTAGTCATAATGACAACTGAATTGGTGGTATTGTTGCTTACAGAACTCATAAAAACTGAAATTACAAAAATCAATCATAAAACAATTAAATGCATTTTTTCTTCCAGTATGTTTATTATGATTATTTAGTAATAATGAACTTAAATTAATTGTACTGGAATGTATTGTCTGTTAGCTTTATGGCAAAACCCAACATTGCTAGGTTGTATATGATTTTCATACAATAAAAGATAATTTTAACTTGGACCATGTTTTGAGACGGACTGTATATTGCACATTCAGCGATAGCTGGTTTCTCTGGAAACTTAGAAACTTCAAACTATGCCAACCTTTTTCACCCAAGCTCATTGGTTACATTGCTATAAATGTCTCTGTACAATAAAGTGCTCAGCTTTGTCCAGTATCGACGAATAAAACTCAACATATCGCAAGGACCTCGTGATGGCGATGATTCGCTGTAACCGCTGCGGAATGTGCGACTGAGAGCCTCAGCAAGACAACATAGACGAATTCAAAATACATATGTACCTATAGGTGGCTATGGTCAAGTCGTTTTGTGTGATTGTCGGGAGCATTATAGTGTCGGTATCCCTACGAGTCCCGATAGTAGATCGGTCACTGCGAGGCTGGTGAGCATAATGTTTGTCGGTGTTCGCAGTCGATAGCTTCTTAAAACAGACCAAATTACGAGCGCGTTTCCTGTAACGGTGCTGAAGATCAGAGGCAGTATAGCTGAATTTTATAAGGGGAAAGACTGGAAAATTTTTGTACTTTAAAATTAGCCTATTCAGCGGTTTGAAAACCTCCATTACGTAGTCATACACACATATAAGTACACACAAACACGGACTCATTTTCCTATAGAAACAATACTGTGAGAATATTCCAATCGAAAAGATCGATTACGGAATTTATCCACATTTAATTCTTCTCGAAATACACGGTCTTTATAAGAATAGATAAATGGATTGCAGGCAGAACTGCAACTAGACGCTAATAATGTTACAGCATACGTGGCATTGAAGTACTCCGGGTCCATAGATACAGTAAGCGTTAAGACCATCCACACGCAGATTGGAATCCAGCAGAGAAAGAACACGCCGACAACCAAGAGAACCGTTTTCGTTGCCTTTAATGACCCGCTTTTTACCAGCTGTCTGTTTGCACGGAGTACATTTTCGCGGTTTGCTATTGAATTGGATTGTTTAACCGCTATATGTAAGATTCGAGCATTAACCACTACTAAAGTGGTGCAACATAGCAACAAGAAAGCCAACACTAAACTGTGTCGTAAGATATTCCTGACATAGGTTGATTGTTGCCAGCGCCAATTGTTACCAACTCTCCAGACGACGTTCCACGTAAGTACATAACTATACTACAGCTCTAAACAATGAAAATCCAGATGAAAACAAGAGTTGCCACTACTCGTTTTGTCGTAACCAATTCCACATATCGCAATGGCCTTGTGATGGCGATGAAGCGATCCGCTGTTACTGCAACAAGATGAGCGATTGACAGTGCAGAAAATGTGGTGTTAAAGACCTCAAAATAACGAGTATTGGCAGGTGAACAGGTAAAGTTGTTTTTGATAATTGTTGGGTACATTTGTAGCGGTATCCCGACAAGGCCTGTCAGTAGATCTATCACTGCGAGACTGGTCAGGATAAAGTTTGTTGGAGTCCGCAGACGATAGCTTCTGAAGACAGAAAAGATGACGAGCGCGTTTCCTGAAACGATGACGAAGATTAGAGGTGGCATAACAAGTAACAGCTGAATTTTATAAGGGAAAATACTCTGCAATTGTTTTCCAGTAATATTAGCCAATTCATCTGTTTCCATCGTCGATTGTGAATGAAATTCACACTATCTATAAGAACAGTTCAAATCAGCCAAATTATCAGCATTCGTACATAATTCTCTGTTTTGAAATTTTATGAAACAGCGTCGAACCTATTTCTGGTTAAATGATGAAAATCTTGTGAACGTAAACCCAGTCAAGCTGTAGAAACATTCATAGAAACTTATGAAGGTTGATGGGTTCACAAAATTGTGAACTTGTGTTTGATTAGTTTGCGTTCCACAGACGTTATGTTAGAACGGAGTGAAACGTTTTCAAGCGAGGGGATACGCGTTAAGATACTTGTTAAATATCACCTGGAGACCCTCTTGCATGATTGTGTTTAACAGTCTCCTGAATATAATACCTCATGTTTGAAACTGAACACCTTTCCTGTCCAAACATCGACAAATGTAACGCTTTCACTTTATTCAGCATCTATACTATTCACTCTTGTCGAGACATCGTACCTGACAACAGTGTGATGACTTATCGACTGGCAATTACTTTTAAACTGAATATTTTGTTTCTGCAAAACAAACCAGTCATCGGAGTCACATTCGGAGCTACATGATCGTCATCCCATAATAGTTATGCAAACCACGAGAGCTGTTATTGACCAATCATACCTGTTGAATGCAACGTAGGCGGATGATGAGTGAAATTGTAGTTGCCCAACAATCCATTTTTGCACGGTACCGGTAGCGTCATTTGAAAACCGCCCTAAATGACTTTATTGTTTTAATTTCTAAGGCTGTGTCAATGTAAACGTTGCTTATCAAAAAATAATAGGATGTCAAATTTGCTTTCTTGATAATCATCAATTTAATATATAGAATTCATTGTTTTAGTGGATATACCTGGAAATTGTAACAGATGAAAACGAGATGAAACATAAATTATGCAATTCGTTGATTGTACGTTCTGGAACGGGCAGTGCATACTGGAAATAAACAACACAAGCTGTATGATTAATAGTATCAGTAAAATAGTATTTTCAGGAATTCTCTCCGAAATACATCGTCTTTGTAAGGATAAATGAATGGGTTACACGCCGAACTGCTACTAGACATTCATATGCTTACAGAACATATGGCATTGAAAAAACTCCGGGCCCATAGATACGGTTAACACTAAGACCATCCACACGCAAAACCGCATGCAGCAGATGAAAATGGGATGAATACATAACTTATGAGAGTCAGTGAATGAAGTGGAACGGGGAGAGCACGCAGGAAATAAAGTGGCACGAATAACAGCATCAGTAAATATGTCATGGGCATGAATATTTTATTAACCCCTTGGGGACAACCGGCTTGCATATTCAGAGATAACTGTTTCTATGGAGGCTCAGAAAATGTATCAACATTTTCCACTCAAACTCATTGGTTACATTGCTACAAATGTCTCTGTCTAATAAAGTGCACAGCTTTGTCCAGAATAGACAAAGAAAAAACAATTCACCGTATATATGTTTAATCTTTTTGAGAAGCATAGAAATTGCGTTTAACTTGATCAAAATTGGTGTTCATCCAAAGAAAAGACATAAGGTAATCATGCAAGTCAGTTCCAGAGCCATGACATATCAGCTAACGGATAATTTTCAGTTTAAAAATTAGAATTTCTATAGGCATTAAAACTAGATCCCCTGAAAAAACGAGTGATTACATCCAGGATATTTGTGACGTAAATGTGCAGACATCTATCACTATGGCTCAATCTTTGCGCCCTAGCCCACACGTATCTGCGACATGAGAGGCGAATATTACAAGAGAAAAGCCTTGACTAAATTCGAGCAGTAAAAATTACGTTTTGGAAATATATTTTCTTCACTTCCACAGAATATAATAAGGTGGATTAGAAAAAGAAAGTATCTAGCATTACAGATGGGATTCACCTTTCCATGCTGAGATTGATATAACAGACGGTAAAACAGACTGAATCATTCACAATATAAAGGCGACTATATAGGACCATGGATGTGATACACTATGAATTGTATCTCACGAGCACTTATACTAGTACTCTCCTGCGTTTCTCAACCAGTGGCTCGCAAACTCATCCAAAAATGAAAATTAACATGAATAATACAGGGAATGAAACAAAATAATTATATTGAGCATTACAATTCCAACCAAAAATAGTAATAATGACAATGATAAAATAGATATCATATTAACAATGTCTTGTTCCAATGCTTTGTATCAAAGCATACAGCCTGTTTATACAGCGCGGACTTGTACCATGACTAATGTGCACGTCGCACTTTGCATTGTCGATCTGACTTAGATGTTGAACCACTTCTATCTGTGATATCAATTTCATCTTGGTATAACAATAGTCCTGCGCATGTGTGATAAACATTTACGTACTTCATTGTTATTAAATCGTAGTTTTGAATGGTGGGCCTATATCTTAAGGGGGCCTCGACTTCAAAAAGGCTCAGAAGATCTGAATTAAAGACTAAACGATTTCTCACACACAGGTAAACTACAATGGCGACCGAAAACATCGTCACGTTACAAACGGCTATGTACAATCTGGGGTACAATCGAGTTTCCTGAAACGCATTCGTGAATAACAAGCGCAATACATGCATTTATTACGCTGAATTTGCGTTTGGTCGCGTTTGAACATTGTTTCAAGACACGCTTTTTAATAAACGCGTTTGTAACGTGACGATGTTTTCGGTCAGCGCTATACACCGATTCAAACTCGATTGCCTACGCCAACAGATTGCGTCAAAACATTTCCGAAGAAAAATGTGTTAAATCTAAATGATAAAAAAAAACCCAGAAATGCTTCGCGAAGACTATATATAATCAAGAAAAATATGTTTTTTTTTCGGAAAAAATAAACACAAACGACAAATTCATCTAATCAAAACTGAGTCAATAACTCGGCAAAAACACATAATATAGTAGTAAACGGTATTTGAGCGTGCGAGAAATATTATGGGATTGTAAACTATCAAGTTTTCACATCTACGTCACGGATTTTGCACAGAGTTCGCTTTTGTTTTTATTAGTCGAGATTTGACGATTTGTAGATTTCGGTTGCTGTTATTTTGAGGTAGATAGAATCATATGGTGATTGAGAAGTGTTGAACTATCATTAATGCAAAATCAACACAATTTCCCAAATAAGTTCATTTCACTTCGCCAGGGTAAAATCCTAGCAGGGGTGAAATCCTTTGGGAAAATTTGCTCCCCCCCCAAAAAAAAAAATACTCGCCAAATTGCAAGGGAAACAACATCCGACAAGCTGAGGACAGAGGGCCGACGACGTCGAAAACTATTTTTTGTACCAGCCAAAAAACTTTTAACTAACGGGTATAAGTTAAGAAAATATTTGAGTTCTTGCCAACCAAACAGATTGCACGTGCACTGCAGGGAGCTGGCCATGCGAGACCAATGCATGCCACGCGACGTGTGTTAGCCGCACCGTAGTACTGTATGCACTGTTTGATTGATAAGCTCCTCCCCCATAGCTGTTTCTGCAAGTTTTGTCTTAGGGTAAAACTTACAAAGACGTACAATAAACACAAATTAACTCATTTATAGGGCCTTGATGAGGGTGAGTATCACACAGTACCCCTTATTTAGGCTGTTTTCGTCACCATGTACCATAATTCTCTCAATACTCACAATGTCATTTCTATTCTCAACTTAAGCCTGTTAGTTGCTGGTGCCTTCTCCCTTTAATTCTTCATTGCAAACCAGCAACCAACTTTGTTCTTCTGAATGACGAGAGTGGCCGGGTAAGAATTAAATTTTATTTACAATATGCCTATGTGTATCCCAGCTGGCGTAGGTCATTACATTTTGTGTGTAACGTTATGCCTACGTTATTTGTTTAAAGAAATTTGCAGTGCAGCTGCTAACAAGTAACGTAACGTAATATTACTGTAGCGTCCCAACAATTTGACTTGATTTCTCATTGCAAAATCAAATGTAAACCTTCATTTGGGGGCTTTGCCGGTCACTGGCACCCCAGCAGTTCTGGGATGTAGATCAGAACAAATCTTGAATAGTGGTGCAAGGACAAGGTGTTGTATAAAACGAATAATTTATGATTTTGTTCATGCATTGGGGCACACAATATAGCACTCAGTGCGAGATTCATCACTGTTCTATTCAACGCGGCGCTGCGCGCCAATTTTTGAATAAACCAGTGGCTTATCTCGCGCGTCGTGCTATATTCGTGCCCAGTGCATTCACAATCATAAATTATTCGTTTAATAATGCTACGCAACTAGAAAGCTAGTGCAGTTATATCTGGCTACGATATCTCTGAAACAGGGGTGGCGGAACATATTTTCGTTTGGGGGGGGGGCAAAGACAAAAAAGGCACTTATATGTCAAAAGGGGCATTGGGCGCATGCAGATATTTTCACCATCGGATTAGGTTTCGGCCTGAAATTGCACCCTTTTTGCGGGCAATGTAACTTGAAGCAAAACGTTTTTTGAAGTGGGTTCCGATCATAAAACAATGTGAAATGTATACAATACTCGAGCGAGCGAGCCGTAGGCGAGCGAGCGGTTTGAGAAAATTTAGAAATTTTAAGTTGTAAAACTTGCTTTTGTGTCTATTCTGGCGTCTAATGTTACAACTCTTGAATTTTGTAGTGTTTTAAAAATTAAATGAAGAACATCTGTTGGGGGCGAGGGGGGATCAAACTTTTCTACCTTGAAGTAGCTGTTTCTTCGTCTTGGTAATGCAAGCAAGGAAAGGAGATTTTGATCAATTGAAAAGGAAATATATCTACTCCACGAGCGAGCGTAGCGAGCGAGCGGTTTGGAAAAAATGGAAATGTTAAGTTGTATAACTCACTTTGTGGTCTGATTCTGTCGCTGATTTTTAAAAAAAAATTAAAGAATTAATGATGAAGAAACATTGTTTAGATCAAACTTTTCTGCTATGAAGTGAGCTGTTTCTTCGCGGGTAATTGTAAGCAGTGGAAAGGAGAAATTGATAATGAAATCATATTGAAACAAGGAAATAATATCTATTCCGCGGAGCGAAGCGTAGCGAGTCGATTTTAAGAAAAAAGAGCGGAGCGGTTTGGAAAAAAAAATGGAAGATGTTAAGTTGTAAAACTCACTTTAGGGTCTAAATTCTGGCGCTAAAATTGTACAACTCAAACAGTTTTACAGTGTGTAAATAGATGAAGAACATATAGATCCAGACGGAATCCGTACGATCAGATGACAACCTTAAGAGGGGAGCAGAAGATGATTAACAAGTATTTTCGTTATAAATTACACAGTCATGTTGCACATTGTGAATGCGCGAAGTTCTGTTAGAGGAAAAGGGGCATTCTCCTTAAAAAGTGTGTTTCTTTATTGAAGAGATGAAAAGGCGACAGTCGGAAATTTTCCTCACGAAGAACACCTTTTTATCGCTTGGAGAGCACATAAAATAGGGCCATGTTTTCAAGGTAAAAGATGGAGAGGGTCCAATTTCAGCCAACCCCGAGGGCTCTTAGGAGAGAGGCCAAATGCGATATTTAGGCACATAATATGCCTCTTCCTTGAAAGTATACCTCTTTAATCTACGATGTGAGTCAGGGCCAAAAATACAAAGAACAAACAACAAAAATAACAGAAAATCACCTTCAGTGACGAATGTGCTTATTTCAAATAGATTCCACTTCACTCAGTATGCATGGAACAAACTAAAAGAAGGCACATTTAATTTAGAAAAATTGCATTATTTTTCTTTAAGTGAAAAGGGGGTGGGGCAGTAGTGGAGCAAACAGTAGAGGGCCTAATTTTGCTACCCCAATGAGGGCATTACGATGAGATGCAATGCCCTTTTTCTGCACGAAATGTTCATTGAACATAATTTACCCAATGATGTCTTCTCTCTACTTAATACAAATCCGCGCCCCGTTAGGGGCGCGCAAATGAGAAAGAAAATGAATGACACATGACGAAAATATAACATAAAAATAAAGGAGAATTGCCTTCATCGACAAAAATGAGTAGATTAAAAAAAGGTGTCATTTCACAAAGGGCACATTTTCATTTGAAAAAAGGACACATTTTTTCCTATCCAAAATTTTGGGGGCAAGTGCCCCCCTGCCCCCCCCCCCGGTTCCCGCCGCCCCTGCTCTGAAATCAGCATATCGTTGTCCCTGGGCGTTGTCCGAGTGCAAGTTATCCACTCTCCTGAGTGTGTCCGGCCACCCAAGTACATTGAGTACAATATAGATCGTAATCAGTAAAATCGACATGATAACAAGAGTTACCAAGAGTTACCATTTGTCGTTACCAACTCCGCATATCGTAAGGGCCTCGTGATGGGGATATACCGATCCACTGTAACCGCGACAAGATGTGCCACTGAGAGTCTCAAAAAGACAACGTAGAAGAATTCAAACTACCCATAGGTGGCCAGTGAAAAGTGAAAAGGTCAAGTAGTTTTGTGTGATTGTCGGGTACATGATTATCGGTATCTCCACGAGTCCTGATAGTAGATCGGTCACTGCGGGGCTGGTCAGAATAAAGTTTATCGGTGTCCGCAGACGATAGCTTCTGGAAACAGACAAGATAACGAGCGTGTTTTCTATAACGATGGCGAAGATCAGAGGCGGTATTTAAGTAACACCTAAGTTTTATACGGCGAAAGACTCGGCAATTATTGTAAAGCAAAATTAGCCAATTTATCAGTTCGATTGGTCAATAAGTAGTCATACAAACAAATACACACAACTTAAGAATGAGAACTCCTTTTTTATGTTCTGTGGAAACAATGCTATGAGAATATGTCAATCTAACAGGGCAATTACGGAATTTATCCACATTTAATCGAGTTCCGTAAAAACTTCGCAATTTTTAGGAATTCTTCCCGAAATACATGGTCTTTATAAGAATAGATAAATGGATTGCAGGCGGAACTGCAACTAGATGTTAATAATGTTACAGCATATATGACGTTGAAAAACTCCGCCTCCATGGACACGGTTACTGATAACACCATCCACACGCAGATCGGACTCCAGCAGAGAAAGAACACGCCGACAACCAAGACAACCGTTTTCGTTGCCTTTACTGGCCCGCTCACCAGCTGTCTGTTTGCACGGAGTGCATTTTCGCGGTTTGCTATCGAATTTGATTGTTTGATCGCTATATGTAAAATTCGAGCATTAACCACTATTAAAATGGTGCAACACAGCGACAAGAAAGCCAACACTGAACTGTTTCTTAAGATATCCCCGACATTGGTTATTCGTTGCCCGTTGCAAGTTATCAACTCTCCTGATGTCGTGGCACTTATGTAGAGAACTACACTACAGATTGAAATCACGATAATCCAGATGAAAACAAGAGTTACCCTTACTCGTTTTGTCGTTACTAACTCCACATATCGCAAGGGCCTCGTGATGGCGATGAAGCGATCCGCTGTCACCGCTACAAGATGAGCGATTGAAAGTCCAGTAAAGATTATTAACAAGGCCTCAAAACCCCTGGAGGTGGCTAATGTACAGGTAAAATCGTTTTTGACGATTGTTGCGTACGTTTCAAGTGGTATCCCCACGAGGCCTGTCAGTAGATCGGTCACTGCGAGGCTGGTGAGGATATAATTTGTGGGTGTCCGCAGACGATAGCTTCTAAAAACTGACAAGATGACGAGCGCGTTTCCCGAAACAATGACGAAGATTAGAGGCAGCATTACAAGTAACAGCTGGATTTTATAAGTGGAAAAGCTTGGCAGTTGTTGTCCAGTAAAATTAGCTAATTCATCTCTATCCATTTTCGATTATTAACGGAATTCGCACTATCTATAAGAACAGTTTCAATCCACCAAATTGTCAGTATTTTCCTCTTGAAATTTCATGAGCGTCGCACCCTTTTCCAGTGATATGGTAAAAAACAGTGTCAACCAAGTCAAGATTTGGCAAAAAACAGAGACACTTAACAATGTCGATGGGTTTGCAGAATTGTGAGCTAATGTTTGATTAGTTTACGTTCCACAAGCGTTTGGTAGAGAGGAGAAATGAGGAGATACGCGTTTAGATACGTGTGTTAAGTATCACAAGTATTAAATGGAAACCTCTTACGTGGCTGCGGTTAACAGTCTCCTGAATATTATACCTGATGCTTAAAAGCAAGCACCTTTCATGTCAAGTCATCAACAAATCTAACACATGTATACTGTCCACTCTTGTCTACTCCTCGCACCTAACAACAAAGAATAATTGTCATGACATATCGACTGATTCTATAGCGAACCATGCAAAGAAGTCACATTCAGAGCTCCATGATCGACATTCCATAATAATTTTGTAAGTAGCTAGAGCTTTAATTGACCAATCACACCTGTTTATTGCAATGCAGGCGGATGATGAGATGATAGCAGTTGCCCAATAATCATTTCCCTCAACGTCAGTTGATAACCGTAATGATTTTATTGTTTCAATTTTTAAAGCAGTCTACGGAAACTATGGAAACGTTACTTATCCGAACTGTCGTATATCAGATTTGCCCTCTTTTTACAACATTAAGTATTCATACACAGAAAATCGCAATTCCATAAATATGAGACGAAACATCGCTAAACGCGTCGATTGTACCCGGACGGCCAGAACACGCTGGGAATAAACGAAACAAGTTGCACGAATGATTTAGTGAAAGGCTACGGGCAGAATATCTTTGAGAGGAAAAACAATACTGACATGTAAAACAAGAAAAACCTGCTAATATCAGTGAGGGCAAAACTCCCGTTCGGGGGATATGCCTCAGCATATCAAACGGGGTGTCATTGACGCCGTTCGTGGAATGCGATATAATATTTCACACCAGCGCGAGCAAGGTCACCGCTCCTATTAGATAAATTTTAGTCGTTTCATGCGTGGAATTTGCAAGCCCGTGTACCCTCGCAACGCACACGTTATGCATACATAGTAAAGCTCGTGTAGAACAAACTATATTATCTCGTTCTCATACGAGTTAAAGGAAGATGAAGCCAGCAACTAACAGGCATAAGTTAAGACAAGATTTGGGTTCTTGCCAGATTGCACGTGACCTGGTCTGAAGGTGACCATGCGTGACCGATGCATGCCACCCGACGTGTGTTGGTCGCGCCGTGGTAATCTATACACTGTTTGAATCGATAAGCTCCTCCCTTCAATAGCTGTTTCTGCAAGATTTATCCCGTGATAAAACTTGCAAAGACGTAAAATAAACACAAATTAAGTAATTTATAGGGCCTTGCTGAGGGTGAGTATCAAACAGTACCCCTTATTTAGGCTGTCATTATCACCATGTACCATAATTCTCACACTACTCACAATGTCATTTTTTTGTTAATTATCCTGTTATTTGCCGGCTCCATCTTCCTTTAAGGCTTTTCATTCGGGTCAGAAATATATGATGTTGGGTATAACCATGGAGGTAACCAGGAATTTGGTATAACTTTTACATGAAAGAAGTGAAATGGTAATTCTATGGAAAATGGTATAGGCCTATTATTGCTGCAGAAATGAGGCATAGACCACACAAGTAAGGGTAAGATTTGTATGCTACACATGGCTTGATTCTTGAATGTGAAATTTGGATGTTCGTGCAGCTTGGGCCTTTCAACCGGGGCGTGCTGTTGAAATTTAATTATGTCTGTTGGTTGTAACGAGCTATGGCTCACGTTATGCCTATGCAGTATGATCTAGGCGAGCTTGCTCGAACTCGTAACTTACGTTCACAGCATATCATGACTGCATATACATAACGTTAATAGACATAGCTAGTCACGACCGACTGGCATAATGGACTCCATTTCAAACTCTCAATTCCAAGCTGCACGAACATGCAAATTCTACACTCAATTAAAGTCTATAAAGCATACATTTAGCGAAATCTCACTCTTACCTACATGCCAATGCATCTAATTTAAGCACCCCAAAACTAGAGAGAAACCGGAATATTTGTAATCAACGAATCGTTATCATTCCACACACGATACAGTATACATTGCACGCATGCCATGGTCGCCACACAAGTACATGTGTACTGACACATAAACAACGTTCACACTACACTACGGACGTACATACATCTAATCAAATTCCTTAAAAACGCATCGGTAAATTCATTTTTCCATCGGTTAGTCTCTTCAAAATAGACCAATGATTAATATGTTTTTGTCAAAAGGGTACCAAAATAAGAAATAAATGTGCCAAAGTTCGGAAGTTCTTTCTGTGGAGCGCAGCGCCGGTACCCGCGCACAACGTTCGCACGTAAAGTAAGTGTACAATAACAGTGTGTGTCCTGTGTTCGTACTGTGAGATCCATGTGCACGCACGTCAAACATACCCTATTTGAGGGACCCCCTCTTCGGGCACTTTGCTCTCACTGAATATCAAGCAATATTCCACATTTTAAACAAAAGAAGACATAAACTTTCAATTTTAATTTCAATTAATTTCAATTACTTTGTTTCCATATCATTTAAGAAAAAAGTTCAGAATATATAACACAGACACACACATGGTTACCCTATGTTTGGATAGAAAATGGTTTACACAGGAAACACAAAACAAAACAAAATAAAGCCTGTAGACACATGCATACCTTATGCACACAAACAACTACAGTATCATAATAGCGAAAACAATTTAAATTTACTCATGGTAGGAAATGTGAGAGGAATAAAGACATAAAAGCAAACGAACAAAATAAGCTACGTCCAGTAACTTAAACGGACAAAAGGAAATTGACTGGTTGATTATGTGGTTTCAATAGAGCAACAGGAAGTGTTTTTATACTTTTTTTGATGAATTATTATTTTGTGTGTTTAAAAAGTGGGAATTTATTGTATTCCAAAGAGCTGGACATGTGCGACGAGGGATTTTTTTTTTTTAATGTGGCACTGCAAAATTTCCACCCGTGGATTTTACTCGAACCTCTTGTGTTGTAGTGGTGTATATTTGAGTAAACATATGCATATTATAGTGACAAGGTATATTTTTTTTTATAAAAACGTTGGATTACAGACGTAATTTCTCCATTTTACTTTATCAAGTTGTACTTTATTAATATATGGTAATTTTGAACTACGGAATAAAAAAAGTATGGCCAAAAAATTCATGACAAAATACCAAACATTGCAAATCAAACCCTCTTTTGATAGCAGCGTGTGCAATATAGCCCCCCCCCCCCATTATATATATATATTTTTTTGGAAATAAGCTTTTCAATTTGAAATACGATCAAGTGTATATGTATATATATATATATATATATATATATATGGAAAAGATCGACTCCCAGCGAAAAGTGCTCGATGCTTTGGGGCAGAGCGTTATAATTCCATACCTTTTGGGCTTTCCGTCGCAACCAGCGGTTTCACGAACGATCCTCAGGCGACTGACGAGTTTGGTTGTCCTGCACGGAACGATGGTTGCCTTTCACGCTCTGGTGGTCTGGGGTTGCTGTGTCTACATTTCGATACAAGTTCGGATCGGCGGTTGAGTAGGTTGTCTTTGTTTGTTATAATCGATATTTTTCTTCTAGGCAGAGATTACATATGCCGCTTTTTCTTTTGAAGGTGTTTGATGTACGTACTATGCTCCATTTGATTTGATACTCTATATCATTCTTTTTTAGGTTCCATATATGCTTTGATAGCTCAGTTTCGGTTTCGTATTTTTGATGTCTGAAAGATTTCGTATGGTTTCTGTATCTGTCCTTGAACGGGCCTCCGGGTTGGGGTTCCCAAATGATGTTTTTCTGGGATTATGATGAGAATACTTCAGCTTTATACAGCGACGGCGGGGGTCAGACAGTTTCGCCCGCAGGGCAGTCGCTTTACATCTACACATTGCAGCTCGTGTTCGATGACGGTATATATAATATACATATAATATATATATATATATATGAAGAGTTTAATTCCAAAAGGCGCTAAATCCACTCTCGTCACTTCTGAGTAAATCACCCTTTTATATTTTTCCATTTTCCCTTTAGCCATGTACCTTGATATTGTTATATAATTGTTAAAGGTATCACCCTGGACCAACATTAATGACTGGAAAATATCTACTGATTATACTTGATTTTTAATAATTTTTAAAAATTTATTTTTTCATTGATTTAGCTCCTTTTGGAATTAAACATGGATTTAGCACCTTTTGGAATGAAACTCGCACAAAAAAATTCTACACAACCATTATCGCATCAGCTTTTACTTTCACGAATATTCACTGAAGGTGATTAATACTCTCGCCCCAGCTTATTGTTGACTTATTACGATAATATGCTGTTACCATGGCAATGCAATTTCCAAAAAAAAATCATTTGATCCACAAGAGTTTTACCTGATTTATTGCCATAATGCGTTACCATGACAACACAGTTCTAAAACATGTGAAAAATGTGTCTTAAACATTTTAAACCCAAGACCAGTGTGTGTACCAAATTCCATGAGCACAGGTCTAAAACTTGTGAAGTAGTTTGATCCGCAAGATTTGTACCTGATTTTTTGCAGTAATATGCCGTTACCATGGCAACACAGTTTCCGATACATGTGAAAAATGTGTCTTACATATCTTCAACCCAAGACCAATGTGTGTACCAAAATTCCATGAGCACTGGTCTAAAACTTGTGAAATAGTTTGATCTGCAAGATTTGCAACAGACCGACAGACCGACTGCATTATGCTTGGAAACAGAAGCCTAGCCTGAGGTGTGTGTACCTTACTGCAGTCTGATTGGTCAATTGGATTTCGCACCTTTTGGAATCAAACTGATCTGGATTTAGCTCCTTTTGGAATGAAACATGATTTTGCACCTAGAAATTTTTCATCTTCCTGCTGAAATTTTTCAATGAGATATAGTGCATATTGTTCCCATGTATGAAATCAATATTTTAAAACAAAAAAATTATTTTGATAAAATATGGATTTAGCGCCTTTTGGAATCAAGCTCTTCATATGTCATCTCAAAATTAAATAAACAATTACATAAATAAATAAATAAATAAATAAATAAATAAATAAATAAATATATATATATAATGATAATAACTATTGCAACTGTCCAACGAGGCGTGGAATTATTAATTCTTTGAGCGCTAAGGTTGCATCTGTGCACATATGTAAAATAAAATTAAACAATCGTAATAATTGCTTTTCTTCTTCACCTTTGTACAGGAGACCCTAGAAAAAAAATAGCTCGTTTGCTTAAGTTACATCTAACGAAAATTACCATACTCATCATAGCAATAAGGAAAGCAAAATCCGAAGAAAATATTTGTCATTATAATCACCTCAGAATTAATCCAGCCTTTAACACTTTGGGTGCTGGGGTAAAAATCCAGGTGTGTTAACCAGGGACTGGATTGTTTCGGACTAATGTGCATAACCTTTCCAAATTGTACGATTTTCTGTAAAATCGCAAATGCTATCAAGACAATACATTTTAACTCATTTATTTGGTTCATTGTGCATTCATTTATGATAAATGTCATTGGTAGGAACTTCAGTGACATTTGTCATTCGAATTAAAAGATATTGATCCGATTGTCTTCTCGGCGAACAGGTTCGCCGACAGTACCTGAGTGAAGTCAACCCTGGGCGAACAGGTTCGCCGATAGCACTCAAAGTGTTAAAGAGTTAAATACAAGGAAAAACATAATGAATATTGTGGAAGCGAAATTTTTTCGTTCCACCCCCCCCCCCCCCCGCCGTGAGCGAGTTTCGGCGACTGGCGTGACGGGAAATTAGTGGTCTTGGATTTGGAGGTAACAATTTTTCAACGCACTAGTTCCATCCACCCCCTCCCCACCGCCACCCCCGCTGAGCGAGATTTCGCGTCTGCCGCTAACGCATGATCCATTAACGAAACATAAAATATCGCAAAACGGTAACCTGGATGACCTGATTCTTCATTCTGTGTTTTCTTGTGTGTGTATATAAACTCCTCAAAAAAGTTTGGAAATCTGAGTTTGATCGATTATTCCTTCTTTTTTGTAGTAGCAATCAAGACGTGCTTGGTACCAGCAGACAAATTATTTAATTTTCTTTAAAATGATACCATACGTGGTATGATTATACTATCGGGGAAAGGAAAGAAATATCAAGTAAGGGATAAAGTGTAAATTAAAAAGCTGCAAAATGACCGGTAGTCATGAAGAGTAAATAAGGAACGTGTTGTTTTGTATGGAGTAATGTCTTTTGTGCCAGGCTGGTTAGACATGAATGTCAGTTTCAAGAGCCCCAGCCATTTTATTTGTTTCTGACCAAAAAATCCATTTTCCTCTTCGGTGATCAAAGTCACCGAACTGTATGATGTGGTGCTTATTTGGAAATAAGATTTGCAGTTTGAAATATGATCATAGACTGCAATATAAATGACAATTACAGGCGTAGCTAGTTCACCAGAATCTTTATTCAAACGCCAAGCTTTCGACTATTTCAGCCTTCTTCAGGGGCTGCAATACAACAATACAATTCATATTGCAGTCTACATAATATTATGACACAATACCAATGTATATGGCCCTGGCCCCTCATGGCATTATACAGTGCGTCCCAGAAAAACACAAAACTCTAAAATAAAGGCTTATTCTGGGAAAGCAATTGGGACGTATGATTGATTAAACATATTCAAATAAACTTTGACTTATGCTCTTTTAAATGATACATTAAGCAAACTTATTTATTCATGCATTTTTTAGTACCATGACTTCGATCATTTAATGTTAAAAACCATTTGCAACACTTTTGGCTTCAACACTGCACACATCACGAAAAAAATAGATGGATGCGTAGTCCTAAAAAGGAGTGAAACGTTCTCAATAAGGTGATGAGACACAATATACCCCGTTAAGATATGTGTTACAATAATAGCACCCCAAACACCTATTGCATTGTTGTGTTTAACCGACTGCTGAAAACGATTCCTGATGTCTGATAGTGACTACCATTTCTGTCAAGACATTAAGAAAATCGAATACTTTATTTCCGCAGTTACTGTTTACTCCTGTCCATTCATCACACCTGAGAACAGAGAAAAAATGTGATGACATTCCGTTTGGCCATGTATATAACTATTTGACAGTGCATAATTCATTTGGTTTCTGCGATGCTAACCAGGCAACGGTGTCAAATTTCGGGCTTCATGATCGACATCCCATGTAGTTGTGCAAAGAGCTATAGAGCTTTTACTGATCAAAAAACTCAATACAACGTTGGCAATCATGATTACCGGTAGCGTTAGTTGATAACCTTTCTGAATTATACATGTTGATACGTTTTGTCTCATAGAGCAACGCCCTCTACCGTCCGATGCAAACAGTGCAAGGTTGTAGTCGATGGGATTTCACAAAAACGGTGAAAAAAATATTGAATTCTCATTTAAACAAAGAGCACATTCACCCGAATAATCTTGGATGCTTTATCCGTCATTGGACGCTTCTAGTCTAGTGGGTAGAGGGAGTACCGTGCACCCCCCTGAAATATACTTCTAACCAGTGTTACTATATTGGAAAAAATGCGTAGAAAACGATTAGCTATGTTGCCAACGTCAAAACATGTCCCACGTGTTGTTTTTATGCAAATTAATCAGTGAAGTGTTAACGTAACAAAAACATACAGTTTTAATACATTTCAATCAAAACTTCTCATATTTGATCTCGATTTATGCTTTGGATGGTCATACACGATATGTAATCTCTAATTAATCCGATGACTCTACGAAGTCATAATATGCAAATTAGGGCCGTCATTGGTGAAAATCACTATTTGGGGCAATTTGTGGCATTTTTTACGATTTTAGCTGAAATACGGTATCAAGACTTATGTTTTAATGTAGAAGGATAAGAGTAAAAACTCATAACTTAAGTTAATATTATCAACAAGTTAACATACACATTTTGTCACACAACATGCAAATGAAGGCAAGATTGTTTGGAAAAAAGGCGAATAACTTGTTATATATCTTTGTAAATTTCTTCTAAAACTGATATGCCAATATCTATATTTCATCAGAAAATGCAAAGAAAACTATTTGCTGCGTTGCCAAATTCAAAAAGTGCTGTAAATTATTTTTAGGCAAATGTATGCAAATAATTGTCTTAATTATGGAAACCTACAATTTCACTATATCCCAATCAAAACTGAGGAAACCTGTTCATCCGGACTTATATGTTGGGGGTCACAGTTCATATTTGAATAATTCCCGCAATTACCAGAGAACTCTATCACATCACAAAATATAAATCAGAATAGAAAAAAAAAGACATTTTATGAAATGCTATAACAAATATTCACAAAGATGTGCTGAAATAAAGGTTTACGTCTTGGCACTCTTGAGTTAATTTGCACATTTTTATCGAAGTTTTTTATTGTTTAGATTACTAGAGAACTCTATCACGTCACAAAATATAAATTAAGGCCATCCTTGGTGAAAAAAACAAAATCAATTTTGGGGGCAAAGTTTGGTCAAAGTTTAGACAAATTGCGGATAATTTTGGTACATCCTCTGTATTGTAATTAAAAATAAAATGCTTACATCCATCTTTTCGAGACACATATTTTGAATGTGAGAGATAAGACTGAAACACTTCATTTAGTCAACATATCCCCAACATGTTTACATATAATATTGTGACATAAAATATGCAAATTAAGGCAGGCTTGCGTAAACAAAGTGCGGATAATTTTGGTACATCCTCTGTATTGTAATTAAAAATAAAATGCTTACATCCATCTTTTCAGGGTCAACGATAATTATAAAGCAATCATAAGTCAAATAAACGTGTCAGCTACACGTCAATACAAATTAAAGCATGATGTTTAATATATGTAATACACTTACATTTTTGCGTGTTTTATCAATATTCAACATAATGGAACAGAAGAGATGCAGAGATTCACGATTTAAGGGTTAAAAACTGATGCATTCAGTAAACCTATCCTCTAAAAACATACTTGTCAATATAAATGGGAATCTTTTCAAATTAGGATTTACGACATTAATATCTAAATTCTTGTCAAATGTTGAATACATGTATTTTATTTTTTCAAAATAAGAGAATCCACTCAAGATTCGATTATATTTTGAATACAAATTTCGTAAGACCCATTTGAAATCGTTTGCAATTGTGAGTCAAATAAACATGTCAGCTACACGTCAATACTTCGATTATTGGAATAAAGGTATGCAAATTAAAGCATGATGTTAAATATACACTTAGTTTTGGCGAAATTTATCAATATTCAACATTATGGAACAGAAGAGATGCAGAGATTCACGATTTAAGGGTTAAAAACTTATACATTTAGCAAACCTGTATTCTAAAAACAAACTTGTCAATATGAATGTGATTTCGGCTTTGCGCCGGTGCGCCGCGAGTGCAGTGCGCACGGTGCGGTGCGGTGCGCTAGCAAAATGAGACAGTTGTATCAATATGATTATTTTTAAGCTATGTTTATGGAAGCATTGCTTATCAAAATGATAAGATGTCATGAAGCATTCATCACGTTAATAGATATACACGCAAACTGCAGCAGATGAAAATGGGATGATACATAAATTATGAGAGTCAGTGATTGAACTGGAACGGGTAGAGCACGCAGGGAATAAATGATGCAAGTGGCACTAATAGCAGCATCAGTAAAATGTCATGGGTATGAGGATTTATCACCCCCTTGGAGACAACCGGCTTGTATAGAATCCCACTACATGTGTCTAAAAAGAATGGTCCAATCGGGAGAAAAATATTTAGGGAATATAATGTTCTAAAAAGGTATGTGTAATTGGTATCATATTAAAGCAGAATACATTTTCTTTCTGATGAACGTAGTCCCATTTAATTTACTTTTATAAATCAAAAGTTATGATTACTTTTGTGCAGTCAGGGAAAATCACGTTTGTCCCATTTTTGTGTATTGGTCATAACGAGAACTGAATTGGTGGTAATATTACTTACAGAACTCATAAAAACTGAAATTACAAAAGTCAATAATAAAACAGTTAACAAATACATTTTGTCTTCTAATATGTTTTTGATTATTTAGTAAATAAAAAATAAATACAAATAACCCTTACTCGAAATTATATTGCACATGTTCATGTCTCCTGTTTACCAGACTGCATTCACACTGACATAATGATGATCAGGCACGTCTCATTTATTTCAGGCCTTTTCTCTCAGGTATGTATATCCTTTGTTCTACAGATAATAGGAAATCAGAAATGTACAACCTGAAAAATCAGTTTATTTGAACGATTACGCAATACTTTTCACACTCCCAGTGGTTTTCTTTCTTAAACAATATGCAGAACCTGCATGTATACGTCATTGCAGAAAATTCAATATACCTCAGACTTTACCCAACCAAATGAAATGAAATTAATTGTACCAGAATTTATGGTCTGTTAGCTTTATGGCAATACCCCAACATTACTAGGTTGGATATGATTTTCATACAATAAAACATAATTTTGACTTGGACCATTTTTTGAGACAGACTGTATATTGCTCATTCAGCGATAACTGGTTTCTTCGGAAACTCAGAAACAATGCCAACCTTTTTCACCCAAGCTCATTGGTTACATTGCTACAAATGTCTCTGTCCAATAAAGTGCACAACTTTGTCCAGTATCGACGAAGAAAATTCAACATATCGGAAGGACCTCGTGATGGCGATGATTTGCTGTAACCGCTACGGAATGTGCGACTGAGAGCCTCAGCAAGACAACATAGACGAATTCAAAATACATGTACCTAACCTCTCTACTCAAAAGTATTGCAACATACACTAAAATGCATTCATTTTGAGTTGAAGGGGTCTTTCTACAACGATGTGCTAATGAAGTTCATTATTGGAAAATAACAAATGAATTGAAAAGAAATCAATGAATATTCTTTCTCCTTTCTTCTCCAAGGCGGAGAAGTTACTAAGTGCAGGCGCATCCAAGACAGAGGGGCTGGAACATAACATTTAATATTGTTTCGCCTACTTTTAGGGGTTGGGTGTTAATTAACACTAGCATCGTAATTCGGCTTCATATTTCCGATGAAACGATTTTGATGGTTTGGAAAGACTTCCAACAGACAGAAAAAATGCCAAAAATGTTCTTCTGACGCGGTCTCAGAAAGAAGACCACACCCCGTGAAGAAGAAAGTGCCTCTATCTTCATAAGACAGTGGTAAGGAGGATAAAGGCTACTTATTAAAGATGATGGCCTTCTATCCACATCATTATATCCAATATACTGAAAAGTCGCACGACAGTAAATTTTAGGTTGTTCGCAATAGTAAAACGCCTTTAGAATTAAGAAAGAATAAGAAATTATAACTTGAAGAGGTCTTGTCTGAAATGTGGGACTTATTATCATGGTTGGTTAATTGTTGCCCGGTGCAAGCTACACTTAAGTTCGAAACCATGAAAATCCAGATGAAAACGAGTGTTACCACTACTCGTTTCGACGTAACCAATTCGACATATCGCAAAGGCCTCGTGATGGTTAGAAAACGATCTGCTGTAACCAGTGCAAGATGAGCGATTGAATTAACCCGTTGGAGACTAAGTACGAGTTAACTCGTGCTGGGGTCTATGCGTGTTATAGCAAAATCAAATCGTCTCCAACGGGTTAAGTCCACAAAAGGCAACGTAGAAAAATGCAAAGTACGTGGCTGATGTACAACAGGTCAACTCGTTTTGAAAAATTGTCGAGTACATTTGTAATGGAATCCCCACGAGGCCTGTTACTATAGATCGGTCACCGCGAGGCTGGTGAGCAAAAAGTTTGTCGGTGTTCGCAAAGGATAGCTTCTGAAAATAGACAAGATGACGAGCGCGTTTCCTGTAATGATGCCGAAGATCGGTAGCAGTATAGTAACAGCTAAATTTTAAACGGCGAAAGATGTAACAATTGTTTTCCTGCAAAATTGGCCAATTCATTAGTTCGAAAAATTACATTAAGTAGTCATACAAACAATACAAATACACATAAATACGGACGCCCTTTTCTATTAAAACAACACTGTGGGAATATTCAAATCGGACATGTCGAAAAGGGCGATTACGGAATATATCCACATTTAATCGAGTTCCGTAAAGACTTTGCAATTTTTAGGATTTCTTCTCGAAATATCTGGTCTTTATAAGAATAAATAAATGGATTGCAGGCGGAACTGCAAGTAGACGTTAATAATGTTGCAGCAAACGTGGCATTGAAGTAGTCCGGTTCCATGGATACGGTTAGCGTTAAGGCCTGCCATACGCAGACTGGAATCCAGCAGATAAAGAACACACCTACCATTAAAAGAACCGTTTTCGTTGCCTTTACTGGCCCGCTCTTTACCATCTGTCTGTTTGCACGGAGTGCATTTTCCCGATTTGCTATTGAATTGGATTGTTTAACTGCTATATGTAATATTTGAACATTTACCAATACTAAAGTGGTGCAACACAGCAACAAGAAAGCCAGCAGTAAACTACGGAGTAGGATCTCAATGATATTGGATGATTGCTGCCCAGTACAAGTTATCAATTCTTCGGATGTCGTGGCACTTATGCTCAGAACTATAATAGAACATGAAACCACGACAATCCAGATGAAAACAAAGGTTACTAAAACTCGCTTTGTCGTAACCAATTCGACATACCGCAAAGGCCTCGTGATGGCTATATACCGATCCACTGTTACTGCTACAAGATGAACGATCGACAGTCCACAAAAGATGATGTAGAAGACTTCAAAGTACCGAGTGTTAGCAGGGGAACAGGTAAAGTCGTTTTTGACGATTGTCGTGTACATTTGTAACGGTATTCCCACAAGGCCTGTCAGTAGATCGGTCACTGCGAGGCTGGTCAGGATAAAGTGTGTCGGTGTCCGGAGACGATAGCTTCTGGAAACAGACAAGATGACGAGCGCATTTCCTGAAACGATGACGAAGATGAGAGGCAGCATAACGAGTAACAGTTGGATTTTATACGGGTAAAAGCTTGGCAGTTTTTGATCTGTAAAATTAGCCAATTCATCTGTATCCATTGTCGATTGTGAATGAAATTCACAGTATAAGAACAGTTTGAATAACCCAAATTATCAGTATCCTTACACAATTTTCTGTTTTGAAATTTCATGAAATAGCGTCGCACCAAATTCTGTTTAAATGGTGAAAAACAGCAAAGGTAAACCCAGTCAAGTTGTGACAACATTCATAGACACTTCTGAAGGTTGATGGGTTCACCAAATTGTGAGCTCACGTCAGGAGATACGCGTTTAAGATTCGTCTTAAGTATCACGTGGAAACCCTCTTGCATAGTTGCGTTTCACGGTCTGCTACATATAATACCTGATGTATAAAAGTGAACACCATTCACGACAAGACATCGACAAATCTATTACTCTCACTTTAAATAGCCGCTAATGCCCAGTCTTGTCTGTTCCTCGCACCTGCCCACAGATAATAAATGCCGTGACGCATCGTCTAGTTATACAATCAAAAGTGCATGTTTTGTTTCTGCGAAGGAAACCAGGCAACGGAGTTACATTCGGAGCTTCATGATCGACATCCCATAATAGTTTTCCAAATAGAGCTTTGACTGACCACACCTGTTTACTGCAACGTAGGCGGAAGATGAGATGATAGGATGTTGCTGAACAATCACCGGTATAGCGTCAGTTGACAAAGGTCATAAATGATTTTGTTTTAATTGTTAAAGTAGTGTCTACGAAAACTATGGAAACGTTACTTATCCGATTTATCCTATATCAGATTTGCCCTTTTTAATCATCAATTCATCATAAGTATTTACTGTTTTAGTAGATATACACCGGAATCGCAGCGCAGGAAAATTAGATGATACATAAACCATGAGAGTCATTCTTTGTACTGAAACGAGCAGAAAACGTTGAAAATAAACGATACAAGTTACACGAATAACAGTATCAGTAACACTGTATTTTAAAGATTAAACAGGAAATGCACTACCGACAAGGACAAAAGAATACTGCCAATCTGAAGCAACTTTCCATATTTCATGAGCCCCAATGAATCTAACTGAAGAACTCTGTTCGAAAAAAATTCATTAAGTAAAAATGTTGTGGGCAGGGTTTTTTAAAGTGGAAATACAATACTGACATTTATTACAAAAAAACTGTTAATATTAAACAATTTTCCATATTTTGTGAGCAACCATGAATTAAATTGAAGGGTTCATTTTGAGAAAACGCTAAATCAATTCCTCCTCCAACAAAAAGTTATTGATATCAGAAGATTTACCATGCGAATTTCAATTTCAATTTTATTTCCATATCATAAAAACATGAATTTCAAAATATTTACAAAACAAAAACACAGACAAACACGTTGTTACCGTAAAATTGGATAGAAAATGGTTTAGACAAGGGAAAACCCACAATAAGCCCTGAGGGCACGTCGTGCACACCTTATACACACAAACTATTACAATAATCATAATAGCGAAAGCATTCGGATTATGATCTGAAATAAAGACATAAAAGCAAACGAACAAAATAAGCTACAGTAACATAAATGAACAAAAAGGAAATTGACTGGTCTATTAAGTGGTTCAGTAGAGCAACAAGAGGTGTTTTTTTTATAATGTTCTTTCAATGAATTATTATTTTGAGTATTAAAGATTTGGGAAATTATTGTATTCCAAAGAGCTGGACATGTGTGACGAGGGTACCTTTTTTATGTGGTACTGCAAAATTTCCACTGGTGGATTTTACTCGAACTTCTAGTGTCATAGTGATGTATATTTGAGTTTAGAGTAAACATATCATTTGGAAACAGGGTGTTTGCTGGATGAAAACGTTAGATTACAGACATAATTTGTACTTGTTACTTTATTAAGTTGTACTTTATTAATATCTTGTAACTTCAAACTATGGAATAAAAATCAAGGCCAAAATGCATGACAAAATACAAAACATTGCAAATAAAATTGTTGCTTTACATAGCAGCTGTACAAACTCTGAGCCAAAAAAAATGCATTTTCCTCTACTTCAAAGTCACCGAACTATATGTGGTGCTTATTCGGAAATAAGATTTGCAGTTTGAAATATGATCATATTCAATATTATATAAAGACTGCAATATGAATGACAATTACAGGTGTAGCTAGTTCACCAGAATCTTTATTCAAACGCCAAGCTTTCGACTATTTCAGCCTTCTTCAGGGGCTGCAATACAACAATACAATACAACATTCATATTGCAGTCTACATAATATTATGACACAATACCAATGTACATGGCCCTGGCCCCTTATCGCATTATACAGTGCGTCCCAGAAAAACACAAAACCCTAAAATAAAGGCCTATTCTGGAGAAAGCAATTCGACGTATGATTGAGAAAACATGTTCAAAATAAACTTTGACTATGCTCTTTCAAATGATACATTAAGCAAACTTATTTATTCATGCATCTTGTACCATCAAGTACCATGACTTGGAACATTTAATGTAAAAAAACATTTGCAACACGTTTGGCTTCAACACTGTACACATCACGAAAATAAATAGATGGACGCATAGTCCTAAAAAGGAGTGAGACGTTCCCAATGAGGTGATGAGACACAATATACCCCGTTAAGATATGTGTTACAATAATATCACCTCAAAAACCCTATTGCCCTGTTGAAAATGATTCCTGATGTCTGATAGTGACTACCATTTCTGTCAAGACATTAAGAAAATCGAATATTTTATTTTTGCAGTTACTGTCTACTCTCGTCCATTCATCGCATCTGAGAACACAGAAAAAAAAAATTGTGATGACATTCCGTTTGGCCATGTATATAGCTATTCGACAGTGCATATTTAGTTTTTGCGATGCAGACCAGGCAACGGTGTCAAATTTCGGGCGTCATGATCGACATCCCATATAGTTGTGTTAAGAGCTATAGAGCTTTTACTAATCAAAAAAAAATACTCAATACAACGTTGGCAATCATCATTACCGGTAGCGTTAGTTGATAACCTTTCTGAATTATTCATGCTGATACGTTTTGTCTCATTGACCAACGCCCTCTAGCGTCCGATGCAAACAGTGCAAGTTTGTAGTCAATGGGATTTCACAAAAACGGTGATAAAAAAATGAATTCTCATTTAAACAAAGAGAACATTTACCAGAATAATCTTTGATGCTTTATCCGTCATTGGACCCTTCATGTCCTATACGGTTTGAAAGTTCACCCAACTTATCAGATCAAACAAAAGTCTTCACGTCCCTCAATGGGGATTTGTCAACCTCGAATTCCTGCACTATTTGCCAAGGAACTTAGCCAAAAGGAAACTAGCACAGCCACGAGTGAATGCCGAAATTATCGTACGTCAGTTATAATTGACTGGTCACGCCCATTTTTCCCAAATCCCCACCGTACTTGTCCTTTCAAAGAAGAGCATGTCTTATTAACCATGGTTTAACAAGCCAAAGCATGAGCTATGAATATTCATGAGTAAGCGAGGGAGAGCATGACGTCATATGTGACCGCCCAGCTCCTAACCAACAAAAAGTCGCGGGGTACGATTTTCTGTAATAGACCAAAATATGTCATTTGGGTTGACCACATCAAATTTTTGAAGTTTGTCTTATCTGAAAGAGTAGACATTCCTCTACCTGCTGTCAAAATTTGGTGGTATAAAACGAAACCGAAACCGAGATATTAGCAGTTATTCTGGACCATATTTTTTCGGACAGGCACTGCTTCCGATCCAGCCGATCGCGGAATTCGAGAGCTGCTCGTTGCTAGGGTCAAGATTTGACCCCGTTTTCCCGCGGTCAGCAAACGCGTGTTGTGATTGGATGATAGCGCGGTGAACTGCTTCCGGGTTACTAAGTAGCTTTTTATCGATCGTTCATACATCAACATTTGCGTACGCTAATACTTACAATTTCACCGTGAAAAATTCGCTTATCTTTCAATATTTTGAAAGTGATTTCGTCTTCAGGATAAGTTTACTTCGTCATCTGTGAAAAGACAGTTTGAATTTTGTTGCGAGAGTGCAGTATTTTAGCAGGATAACATGCCGGGTTTCACTCGCAGCGACGGCCGCAGCAGCGGCCGTGCGACCATTGTATTGTTGAACTTGGCTGAAATTGTGTTGCATTGTGTTATGCTATTCTGCTAAGTTGAAATGATTGGAGTGGTGGAGTGAAATGACTGGAGCTTGGGTGAAGTGAATGGTGGTGAATTAATGCTATTGTGTTGAGTTGAAAGGGATGGTGTGGTGGGGTGACTTGCGCTTGGGTGACTTAAATGGTGGCGAATTAATGCTATTGTGTTGAGTTGAAATGAATGGTGTGGTAGTGGGATGAAGGGAGCTTGGGTGAAGTGAATGGTGGCGAATTAATGCTATTGTGTTGAGTTGAAAGGGATGGTGTGGTGGGGTGACTTTGCGCTTGGGTGCTTAAATGGTGGCGAATTAATGCTATTGTGTTGAGTTGAAATGAATGGTGTGGTAGTGGGATGAAGTGAATGGCGATGAATTGGGATGAAATAAATCAAGACAAGTGCCCCCATTTAGTTGAAAATACA